>CABHPH010150110.1:0-49545 GCA_902168325.1 Peromyscus nudipes
TCTTCTGAAAGAGCAGCCATCTCTTAACCACTGAACCATCTCTCCAGCCCTTTGATCAGTTTCTTGTTAGTGATATTTTAAAATTTTTTAAAAAGTAGATATCTGAGACATGCACTAATATATGCTATAAAGATAACTTGGGGTTCAGTTAAATTTTCTGTCATTTTAGCAGAGTAATGGTAGTGGATTCCCCTAGGGCCTATAACTTGTCTCACAACAGGTTGCTGGCCCTGAAAACTAGTGGTGACAAGTATTGGTTCTGTCTTATGGAGTGAGCCTTACATCCAATCAGAAAACAGTAAATTACCTTAATGCCAGCCATACCACTATTGTGTTAGTGGTCATATCTAGCCTGGTGGTTGTCACTGAAGTTCATAGGTTTCCAAGCTAGATAAGATTGTTGAAGACTTTCTCCTCTGGTAGGATGCTTGGTCACCTTCCAGTGCTATGAAAGCTAACAGGTAGGGATAAAGCTTCCAAGTCAATATCAGCCTGTTTTGTTGTGTTCTATGACTCAAGCATGTGTTTTCTTCAGCATCAAATCTTAAAGTCAAGTTCTAGAGGGTTGAAAGCTCCATTTTGCAGCTGGTAGAAATTAACAGAGGCCCATAAGTGGTCAAGGTACAAAGACTGTGATACCTCAGAGTGTTCAGATCCAAATATGATATCTATATGAGATCACCCCCTGCCCCCAAAGAGTCAATGATCTTTGAGGAGGTGGGTGAAATGACTGTAAAGGCATGAAGTAGTGGACGACTAAAAGGAAATGGTGTTTTCCAGAAACAAAACAAGCAAACAAAAACAGGACAATTGCACGTGTGAATTCACAGTGTTTGTCACAGCATGCACAAGAACTGTGCAAACTCAAGCCAGGCTGTGTTCCAGCACAAAGAGGTAAGGTGGTCATGAAATCCTACCCTTAGAAATAAAAAGAAAATGGAAATGGAATATTGCCTAACAGGTTTCTGCTACACTCATAGTTTGGTTCCCAGTCCAATTGTCATCAGAGAGGTTCCATCCAGCAACTGATGGTACAGATGCAGAGACCCACAGCCAAACATTAGGCCAAGCTCAGGGAATCCTACTGAAGAGAGAGGGAGGATTGGAGGAGCCAGAGGGGTCAAGGATATCACAAGAAAACCCACAGAATCAACTAACCTAGATTCAGAGGGGCTCATAGAGATGAAACAGACTATTGGAGCCTATATGGGACTGACCTAGGCCCTTTGCAAATATGTGACAGTTGTATAGCTTGGTTAATGCAAGGATTTATCAAGGTAGCTCCACGTAGTTTATCTGGTAGTTAAAAGGAGGTTTATTTTGGGGTAACTTACAGCCAGTAAAGGGGTTGGTTAGAGGATCTGGGAGAGGTGAGGTGCAGTCCAGCAGGGTTCTCTGGAGAACTCTGACTTGATCTCTAATCCAGTATCCAGGATCACGAGGAGCCAAGAGACCGGCACTTACCTGGCATTAAAGGCTCCTGTCTTGGCCACGCCCCGGGGCAGGTCATAGGTAGGCATGGAAATTACCAGCTGCCTCATTGGGGCGGTGCTTCAAGGTCAAAGCTGGAACAGCTACCTGCTACACTTGGTCTTCTTTTGGGACTCCTAACAGTGGGGGCAGGGCTTGTCTTTGACTCTTTTGCTAGTTTGGAAGATGCTCTTCCTCATATTGGGTTGCCCTGCCCAGACTTAATGCAAGGGTAGGGATTTAGTCTCACTGCAACATGATATGCCATGTTTTGTTGATATCTATGAGAGGCCTGCCCTTCGTTGAGTAGAAATGGAAGAGGAGAGGATTGGGGTGGGGGGCAGAGGAGGAGAGGAAGTGGGAGGTGGGACTGGAAATAGAGGAGGGAGGGGAAACTGCAGTGAGGAGGTAAAATGAACAATTTTTTAAGAACTAAAAAAGAAAAGAAGAAAACAAAAAATACAGTATCAATTAATAGTGTTGCAATCACAAGTCAGTGGTTACCTGTAACTAGCATTCTAAATGCAAGTGGCCTGTATTCACCTACCCATATATCCTTCTCATTGAAACTCTTCTACCATTTGGGGTACAAAAGGGAGATATTTTATTCAAATACCAACATCACATTTTCACTGCAAATATTTTAAACAAACTAATTTACAGATAGGAAGCTATGTTTAGATCCATTATTAAATATGAATATTTAGAACATTAAATGTGTACAGAGTATTGTTTCTCTGATCTCAGTTTTATAATTTTTATAAATTATTAATTAAATATAAAACAGAAGAACTTTAATGTAAATCACATTCTTCTGTGACTAATTGGAAAAAAGTGTTAAAATCTGTGCATGGAGGAATACGGAGCATGCAGATTCTCAGCTCTGCAAGAAGCCTGTTATCACTTATGGTGATTTTATACACACACAGACACACATACATACACACTCACTGTGTGTGTATATAAGTAAATCCAGCTGAAGATTTGCTTGCACACACACAGACAATGACAGCCTTGCCTGTTTTGATGTAGGTATGTTGTTCCACTCTATGAAGTTAGGAAATAATACACATTCACTAGAAACCATGTTTCAAATTTTGACTTTTGACCTTTGACTTTTGAATTATTCCTTATTTCGAATTTTTCAAAAAGAATACATGACACTACACTCTCTAGCAGTTCTGGATTGTTGAGGTGAGCTTTAGCTCTCAGCCAGCCGTGAGATTGTGAAAGTAAATAACAGTCTACATTCTATGCAGCTGTCATAAAGGGTAGTAAGTGTTTGTCTTACAGTATTTTCAATTTACAATAGGCATGTTTGAATATAATGCCATCATACATTATGGACACACATACATAATACTTGTATATTTATATATCAATATTTATAGTAGATGTTATCTATTTATCTCTATATTTATACATATAAAACTTGAGAGTTTCATAATGTAACTGAAGCTGGGCTTGAAAGGCAATCGTTCTATATTAGACTCCCAATGTGTGGGATTACAGGACTAGATCCATACACTTGTCCTTCAGTTTTATGTAGTACGCTGTGGATGAAAAGTGATAGATTTTACATTAATCTCAGAAACCTTACAAAATGTCTTATAAATGGGAATAATACAAGAATAATTTGGGTAAGCTATTTCTATCAATGTGATTCAAACTATTTTGTTTTATTTTAAATGAAATTTCTTTGGTTAAACAGAAGCAAAAGAGGAAATAATGATTATATTGGGAAAAGAGGTAGGCTCAAAAAACCTGGATGGTTCCTTGGTATTGGATTTTGCTGCATCTCCTGGCTCATGTGCATGACTAAACTCTCATCCACCACAATCAGCATGATGTCCCAACCTCTAGGCTCTCAGGAGATTTTAAAAGACAAAATATTCAAAACCGTCACACATGGAACTTGGCATGTAAATATATTCTCTTAATTATCATTTAAACATACTTGATAAACATTGCCTTAACTAACAAATTATTATTATAACAATAGACTATATATTATTTATTTGAAAGAAAAATCTGTCTGATTGTAGTAGCTTTTTATCCCTTTTCCTATGATACACAACAGATTCTATTTTTAATCAGTAAAATCAGATTTTATTTTTATCACTAAACTCTGGTTTTACCTGCTGAGAAAGCATTTCTTAACTTCAAGCAGTTTCTGTCTAACTTCGAAAAGTTTTTTCACGGTCAAAGCCATAATACTAAATCTCATTTCCCATCCAGCATTCTGAGGGATTTACTGGCTTCTTAATTTGATGATTTCAGACATTTTCATAATAAAATACATGTTAGAGCATATTTCTGACGCAGTGGTTTAATAACTAGAGTATCTAGTTGCCAGAGACAGCATTATTGTCACATTTATAGAGGATTGTGGTCTTACAAAATGCTTAACAGGATGTAATGTGTAGGAATTTGTACATATTCATACATGATTCTTTTCATATTCCAAGATTCATACATTTTCTGAATCATGTTTTCATTTATTATATTAATATTCTGGATGGAAAACTAATTTAACAACTATATTATCAAAATGTACTTGATTTGAACTGAAATCAGGCTATTACAAAGTACTTATATGCTACTTAAATTTCAGAAACATTTCCCAGGTGGGTAATATAGATATGACATGATTAAATTACGACCTGCATAATTACTTCTAAATTATATTCATGCTCATGTTTTTTTTTCACTTAAAAATGGTGTTATACTAAGTTCTCAGGAACATGTTTTAGATATAAAGATAAAATATAAATACACATTTATACCATACACATTTATGTGAAAACATAAATATACTTCAGGAACACTATATAACATCATTTGGCACATGGCATGATATATTCATTAGTTCTGTAAATATTATTTAAAATCATATTTATTTTTATTTTATGTTTGTGAGAGTTTTTCTGCATGTGTATGTTTGTACAAAGTGCCTATCAGGTGCCCAAGAGGACAGAAGAGATTGTCAGAAACTGGAGTTAGGGATGGATATGAGCCACCATGTGAGTGTTGAGAATAGCACTCAAGTCCTCTGCTAGAGCAGCATGTTCTCTTAATTGCTTGGTCACTTTTCCAGCTACTGTATATATTATTTAAAAGGGCCTACTATGTGTAGATTCATAAAATACTACACATTCTAACATTAGATGGCCAAGTGTGTTCCTACAGTGATCTGAATTTCAATTAGCCAGTTATATTATAATCAGGTAATTAATAAAAGCCCATTCACACCACACTCATAAGTAATAGTTCCACCTAGTGATGCTGTGTCTTGGTACATGAAATGTTTATTAAACAACAACAAAAAAAGAAACAATGACAAACAGTTCACACTGGCTAAAGAACAGAAAAATAAGACTGGTTGGAGTGAAGAGAGACCAGATGAAAGCGAACACTGAGGAAATTTAGTAGGACTAAAAGTTAAGACGTTCACGCAGGTTTAAGAATAAACTTCCCGGAAATGTCTCATTTGCAATGAATAAGAGTTTGTATTGTTCCCTGAAGAACTAAAGCAGGAATTTTTACATGTTGCATGCAGTATTTTGAACTCCAGTTGAACTGGGTCTGTAATCCAGAAACGGTATGCTGCTTCTTCATTAGGAATCTTTGTTCATTTCAGTGGAAAGATGAAGATTGTGTATGAGTGGACATTTCACTCCCTTCTGTTCTTTTGAATAATAGTCTCAACTTAAGAAAAATTTTTTTATTATTTTATTGTCTGAGAATGTTGTACATGAATATAATGTGTATTGAGCAGTCCATACCCCATTCTCTTTCCAGAAAATTTTCCTCTACACCATTACCAAAATGCCCTCCCATTTTGATGATTTTGTTTGTTTGTTTTTTGAGACAGGGTTTCTCTGTGTAACAGCCCTAACTGTTCTGGAACTAGTCCTGTAGACCAGACTTGGCCTCAAACTCACAGAGATCTGCCTGCCTCTGTCTCCCAAGTGCTGGGATGTGCCACCATCACCTAGCTGACATTTTGATGATTTTTTAACCCACTTAGGGCTATCAGTATATACCTGTGTATAGGAAGGAGCATGTACTGTGGCATGAATACCCTCTTAGATTCCACATCATTAATGAAAACTGACTCTTCCTCTCCCAGGAGGCATCACCTGCCAGTAGTTCCTCAATTAGGAGTAGAATTTTGTGACCACTTCCACTTTCCATGGTGGATTTTGTTTGGCTTGTGCATGTAGTCACAGCTACTGATAATTCATGTTCTCAACTGCCCTGATGTGTTTAGAATACACTGTTGTAGCATAGTCATCCACTGCCTCTGCCTTTTATCATCTTTCTTTTCAATTTTTTGCTATGATCCTTGAGTCTTGGGATGAGTGAATATGATTTATGTCCCACTTAGCACCATGTATGCCACAGCATCCTATTCTTTGCATGACTAGCTGTGAATGCTTTAAATTGCCATATATTGTAAAGAGAAGCTTATCTGATGAGAGTTGAGAGATTCACTAATATATAGGAATAGTACTAAGTCATTAGTATTTAGTTTAATTCTATATCTACTTAGCTGAATAATGAATAGGTTTTCCACTAGGTCCTATGACAGCTTTTGCCACAGGTTCTTGGCCCCAGTAACAATACCAGTCCTGAGTTCTGATATATGGAACAAAATTTAAATCAGATAAGAAAGTGGTTGGTTCCTTTCATAACATATCTACCACTATTGCACCAAATGGGCATATATTTTCTTTTTGATATTATAATTACATCAGTTTTTCATTCTCCTTTCTTTCTCCAAACCCTCCTATATGCTTCCCCTTGCTCCCTTTCAAATTCTTACCCTATTTATTCGTGTGTGTGTGTGTGTGTGTGTGTGTGTGTGTGTGTGTTCAGAGCTGATCATTTGGTATTGGATAACCAAGTAGTGTGTTCTTCCCTAGGAAAGACTATTTCTCTGACCCTGATGATTCCATAGTTGCCAGTAGTTCTCTTGTTTTGAGACCTGATGTTCTTTCCTGCATTCATTTTGGCATATTGATGGTTTTTGCCATGTTCAACTCACATTTAGCAAATAACCTGAGACTTTATGGATGCAGCTAATGAGGTTAGTTCAAGATGCAGTCCCACAGTAAGCTCCTTAATCCTCCAGTGCTTACAATCAGTCAGAACCTTCTTCCACAATATTACCTCACACTTTGGTATTGAAGTTGTTTTGTACTTAAAGCTGTTGGGACTGGGCTCCACAACTTTGTATTTTGATTAGTTGTGATTTTCTGTAATGGTCTCTGTCAATTAAAAAGAGAGGTTTCCTTGATGAGGAATGAGAACTATACTTACTTGTGGATAGAAGGATAAATCTTTAGAGCATAGTTAGGGATTATGGTGGTTAATACGTAGCAATTTGGGTTCTCCTCCAGGATCTATGACTTCATTAGTCATGATTTGGCTAGGTTTCCAGTACCAGGTACTGAGTCTCTCTAATTGAGCAGGCATTAAGTCAATTAGAGAGTCTTTGGTTACCAATGAAGTATGCATACCACAACTGTACCCTTAAGGCCATTATGAGATGTTGATTTCTGTGACTCATATGCATCATGGCTTGGTAGGACCTTTGTTGCTTCTCTCTTTTGGAAGCTTGAATGGCACCTTAAATTAACTTGAAGCCTAATCCTCAGAGAGGAGTCATTCAGGTCAATTTCAGCTCTTGGGCATTTGGGCCCTCAGTTTGAAATGCTTGGTGTTTTTAACAATAGGGACTGGGGGAAAAACAATGGCAATTGCAATAGGCTGTATGTTTTGGCAGTCTCTCAGGCAATCCGTGACCAACAACTCAAAAGCACTCTTATGCCTAGTGTTGGGCTTCCTGTTGGATGAGCTTTTGTTCTTGGAGAAAGCATTGTTAGTTCACATGGGAAAATTATATTCAAACTATCTATGTATATTCATAAGTGGACTTACATCTATTATAGGATCTTTTAGTTGAGCAATTAATTGTGTGATTCTTGATTTTTTTCAGACATTCTTATTGTTCTTTTGCCCTTCTTTCTCTGTATTTATCTCTCACTTCCTCTTAGAGCACCTCCTCCTTTCTCATTTTCTCCATCTGATCACTCATGTCCTGCTGTTGTTCCCCACTCTATTGTTCCGCCACTCTTCTACCCTGGCAGGAGTCCTGTTTACTTTTCTGGTCACAGTAGTTACTCCAGACTATGTATGCATATCTTAAGTTTGGAGCTAGCAGCCTCTGATGAGAGAGAATATTAGACATTTGTGTAGTGGGTAGCCATTCCAGTTTTGATCTGGAAGTTCCAACCCCCATTGAGACTTCAGCAACTGTCACACCTACAAGGTGGGGCCAAGGAAGTCCCCTGGAAACCCGAGATCTGGATGGGTGAGCACTCTGTCTGTTCCTGGACCCGAGACAGTGGAGGTAGACTGAGCAGAGCTCCAGAGAACCCCGCTGGACCACGATATACCTTCCCCAGACCCCGTGACCTACCTATCCCTTCATTTGTAAGTTACCCACTAAATAAAGCTTCCTTTTAACTATGTGGAGTGGCCTTAATAATTTCACCAATACATTTGTCTTTCTGAGTTTGAGATACTTCATTCAATATTTTTTTTTAAATTCTAACAATCTGCAATGTTCATTTTTCATTACACCTGGATAGTATTTCATAATTTATCACATTTCCTAGCTGTTGCGGAAAAACAAAATCAGCAGTGAACAGAGTTGCGGAAGTATCTGTGGAGTAAGATGTCATGTTCTTTGGCCATATTCCAAGGAGTGGTATAACTAGATGTTATGGTAGATTTATTTTTAGCTTTTGAGAATTCCTCATGCTGACTTACATAGTAATGGCCTCAGTTTGCAATCCCATGAACAGTAAAGTAGGGTTCCATTTTCTCCACTTTCTCTCCAACTATTGTTGTTGAACTTTGCCATTCTGATTGGGGAATGATGAAATCTCAAGTTGTTTTGATTTGCATTTCCCCAGTTGCTAGGGATGATGAACATTATTTGAGGTCTTTCTAAGACATTCTTTTTTTTTTCCTTTTGGGAACTCTCAGTTCATCTTCTAGACCCAATTTCAAATGGGTCATTTGTTTTATTTGTTCCTTCTTTTTTTTTGAGTCCTTTATGTATTTTGGTATCAATCTTCCATTAGACATAGAGCTGGAAAAGATATTCTCCTGTTCTGTGGCCTTCCTCTTCATCCAGTTTGTTTCTTTAGCTATTCAGAAGCTTTTTAGTTTTATGATATTCCACTTGCCGATTGTTGCCTGAATTCTTATAAAAAATGTGATATCTCTAGAGAATCCTTTAGCACACAAATACCATTTAAGTTATTGCTTGCTTTATTTTAGTTGTCTCAGCATTGTGGGTCACATGTTTAAGTCTTTGACACATTTGGAGTTTGTTTTTGGGTAAAATGGTAGATAACTTCACTCTTCTTCATGTGGGTACCTTGCTTTCCCAGCACCATTTGTTGGATATGCTTTCTTTTCTTCAGTGTAGGTTTTTGGCATTTTTTCAAATATCAGATAGCAGTAGTTATATGTACTCATTTGTGGGTCTTCAATTTTTTTCACCAGTTGACATATCTTTACAGGACAGTCATACTTATAGCTTCCAGGTATAACAGTTGGGTAAGAAAGAAGATTAATTTTCTCCATTGGTAGCATGCATAACACCTATAAGAACCTTGAAATCTAACCAGTTGAGATATAACTTCCAGGTCAGTACTAGCTTGATGTTTACACATTTCATGACTCAAGTATGTGGTGGCTTTAACAGGAGTGTCTTACCAAGAAGTAATGGATTATTATCAAGAACAGTGGTAATATTCTGACACAGGGATAGGGAAAAGACTACTCACATTCAAAGAGACCTCATTGTGACATGCATCCTTATTATGTGACAGTATCACTTGAGTATATGGTAAACAGAAGGTGAAGTGAAAAGGATGTACAATTTTATTGCACTGTGATGTGTCCATTAAATTCTTTTCTTCATGTGAGAGGGGGAGTATTTTGTTTGCTCCAGAAGTAGAATCAGAAACTCTGTTTTTGTTTTGTTGTGTTGCTGTTGTTATATTTGTGTGTTGATTGCATGTGTGTGTAAGCTTCTGCGTGTGTGTGTGTGTGTGTGTGTGTGTGTGTTGTGTGCGTGTGTGTAAAAGCTTCTCTGTGTGTTTGTTGGTAGTGTATTCAAGTGTACAAGTCTCCATACATATGTATTTGTGAAAATGTAAGCAGGCAAATGTTTGTACATGAGTGCATAATCCAGATATCATTGTTGGATATCTTCCTCAATCTCTCCCACTTGTCTTTTGAGACAGTCTCTCTGTGAACGTGGAGCTTACTAATTTTACCAGACAATCTTATCAGAGACATCCGGGTATCTAACTGTTTCTGACACTCCAGTGCTTCCAGTATAGGCATTTGTTACCGTTCATAGATTTTTAAATGATTTCTACTTTAATAGCCGCTTCTTATACTTGTATGACAAGTACTTTACTGACTAAGACATCTCCTCAATCCTCTGAAGCCTTCTATTTTTTTTCTGAGACAGGGTTTCTCTGTGTAGTTTTGGAGCCTTTCCTGGATCTCACTCTGTAGACCAGGCTGGCCTCAAACTCACAGAGATCCGCCTGGCTCTGCTGGGATTAAAGGTGTGCACCACCACCCAGATTCACTTTTTATTTTAATTTTCACAAACACTATATTCTAGCACATGATATTCCTCTATTGAGAGTTTGGTATTAATATTTAAATTGAAGCTCAGTCTTCACCCAGAGTTACCTCATTGAGCACCCAATACACAGTGTCGTTGCTCTGTCCTTCATCTGATGCTTCACAATCAAAGTTCTAGGTCTCTGTAAAAGCTTAAATAAAACAGATGTTAGTTTCAGAAGGCCATTTGAGCCTTTGCAATTGTTTATGTAAGGAAATTCAGATCTCTAACAAATAAATGTATTAAACTGCTTTTATTTGACCACCAGAAGTGAACTCTGTGTTGCATGTGTCTTGCCACTTGGGTAAGTGTTCAACAGACATCACTATTAATCATTGCATTATTGTAAAACACACATCTCAAACAAACAGCAGTCTATGGAAACTTGTTTTGTTAAGCATCAGGATTTCTTTTTTTCTGTTTTCTATTATTAAGAAATTTTCTATTCATTTTACATACCAATCACAGATCCACCTCTCTTCCTTCCATCACCCAGCCTTCCTTCCAACCCATTCCCCATTCCCACCTCTTCCAAGGCAAGACCTCCCATGGGAAGGCAGCAGAGCCTGGCACATTCAACTGAGGCAAGTCCAAGCCCCTTCCCATGCACCAAGGCTGTATAAGGTGTCCTATCATAGGCACTAGACTCCAAAAAGCTCGCTCATGCACCAGTGATGGATCCTGATCCCACTGCCAGGGGACCCCTTAAGCAGATCAAGCTACACAACTGTCTCGAATACGCAGAGGGCCTAGTCCAGTCCCATGCGGGCTCCATTGCTATTGGTCAACAGTTCATGAGTTCCCACTAGTCTGGTTTGGTTGTCTCTGTATGTTTCCCCATCATGATCTTGATGCCCCTTGCTCATAGAATCCCTCTTCTCTCTCTTCAACTGGACTCCTGGAGCATGGCCTGGTGCTTGGATCTCTGCATCTGCTTCCATTAGTTACTGGATTAAGGCTCTATGATGACAGTTAGGGTATTCACCAACGTGGTTACCAGAGTAGGCCAGCTCAGGCACCCTCTCTACTATTGATAGTAGTCTAAGCTGGGGTCATCCTTGTGGATTCCACATCAGGATTTCTGGACCTCTGATTCCTACTATTTTATCTCTAATTTACCTAATTTGGAACTTGAAACTAAAACAATCTGAGTTAAATTGAATTGAGGATAAAAGTAACAATAATAAACTTAACACACTAGACAAATGGAATATAGCTGCTTATTGTGGTACATTCTGTAACCCTAAGTTCCCTGATCTATTGAACTAGCTCTTACTTTTTCACTAGCAAAACATTAACTAATTATTCTTGGTATTATGAACCAACTGACTTGGTCATATCTGTACACACAGTGTACTTAGTTTTAGAAATCATTTCATAGAATATACTTCTAACATTGCATCCTCAATATCTCTAAGAAGTTTGAAGTTTTGTATTCTGTAGCTCATTGTATTAATTGATACATGGTAAAAAGTTCTAATTGATCAGTAGTTACTATATATGATAGAGAAAATTACCTGCTGAAGACTTACTGGCCCTATATACTGTTCCCCTTCCGGTTTACCATCCATTTGAGCATCTTATGGCATGCAATGTTTGGTGTCACCTCTCACTGTGATGTGTTTCTTTTGTAATTACATGAAAATTAAGTATCTGTGCCTGTTATTTGGAAACATCTTTCTTCTTATGTCAAAAGCTTTTATCCATGCACACACACACACACACACACACACACACACACACAGTAGGTTTGGATGTTAATGGATGGAAGTATTCTGGATAAGTTATACAGCTTTATATCAAGATATGATAGAATCAGGGAGAAAGAAAAATAAAAGATGCTAATATAAGCAGTGAGAATCTTAGGTTTACAAGCAACAAATGTGTTATTCTATCTGTTTATTAATTCTTTGAGAATTTCATACAATGTATTTTGACTCTATGCATTGAAACTTCTCTCTTTAACTACTTACAGGTCTAATCCAAGCTCTCTTCTGCCCAACACTCTGTCTTATTTTTAAATGACCTGTTGATTTCAGTTTGTGCTAGCCATATATTTCTTGGTGTGAGAATATCCTCTCACATGGTCGATCTACCAGGAGACACACCCTTAATGAATTCTAATATTCCCTTCTCTAGAAGCCTCAGTTGTCCATACCTCCTCAATTAGGGACAAGGGCTCATGGACTCGTTCTAACTCCATGCTAGGATGTTGCCTGGCTTGATACAGACTGACAGAGTTGTGAGTTTATGAGTTCAGTGGTCCTATCATGTCTATGAGACACCATCTCGAAAGCAAAATTTTTAGTGAAACCTCACCTAACTTCTGTTAAAGCTGTTAAGAGGCTACAGGAAGCAGGACAGAAGTCAATATGAATTTTGTTCTCTTTGCAACAGCCTGTCCTCTGTGTCACCATACATTGCCTTCAGTCACTGTGCACACTCTTTTGAACTCATTAACTGTGCATGTCACCTTCCACTGTGAACACCTTTGAGATAACTTTGAAACACTAGCAGGGGAACCCTTATGAAAAGAAAAGTTTATTTAGAATTAATCATAAACCAACAGTTACAAATTATTATTAATGAAAAATAAAAGACTTTAGTTAATGACTTCTTCTATATTTGTCATTTATTCTTTAATTAAAAAGGAAAACCAAAAAAAAGAAAAAAAAAGCTAGAAAAATAATGATAACCCAGACAATTTTAATGACATTTAAGGATATCAATAGTATTAAAACATTTTATATGTATGAAAGATTATTTTTAATCTTCAATAAAATATTTTAAGTCTATTATTTGTATGTAGATATATGTGTGTTACCATTTCTCTATATGTTTATCACCTCCATGCAACTGTGTGTGGAATCCATCAGAGAGCATCAGATCCCCTAGCACTACAGTTACAGGCAATTGTTAATTCTAGGATGCCGCTCCTCAACCAAACCATGTCCTCTGCAAGTACAGCAAATATTCTTAGAACAATTTCTCAGCCAATGCTCAGCCATTTCTTTATCCAAAATCAGTTATTCTAACTTATTCTTTCCTTTTTTGAAATGTTTCTATGTTTATAATACCACTTACAAGCTAGGCAAGAATGCACATACCTGCAATCTTAGCACTTGGGAGGTAGACACAGGAGATCAACAGCTGAAGGACAGCATCAGGTACATAGCAAATTTGTGACCAAGATGATTTGCAAGAGACCCTCTCTATAGAAACACCCAAACCAAAAAGGATAATGATAGAATGCTTTTTCCCTATTAATTCAGACTATGGACCCAGTCATTCTAAGAACTTCATCTTTTACAGAAAAAAATAAATCATCCAAGTTCAGTGGGAAGAGCTCAGCGATGATATTTAGGTGTAATTTTTGTTTCTTTGCTTTTTAGAAATTATAACTTTAAGGGAAACTGTGGATGTTTGTTCTCCTATAATCAGTGAACAAGAATAATTGACTCATGGAAAGTGAAATTCACTCAGGGAAAGGGTCAACCTTCAATAAACACATCTGTGTCTTAAGGCCATTATTGAAGATGTTAGCTACCAGATCATAAAACACAATACGGATATGGGTCTTTTCATCCTGGAGACAGACTATAGGCATGCCTTTTAACAAATGAAGCATAAGCCCTCAACATGTGATGTAGTTATGGCATAAAACTGACTTTTGGACCAATGGAATCGAACTGAAGACCCTGACATTAATCCGCACACCTATGAACATATAATTTTTGACAAAGAAGCCAAAACTGTACAATGGAAAAAAGAAAGCATCTTCAACAAATGGTGCTGGCATAACTGGATGTCAACATGTAAAAGGCTCCAAATAGATCTATACCTGTCACCATGCACAAAACTTAAGTCCAAGTGGATCAAAGACCTCAACATAAATCCAGTTACTCTGAACCGGATAGAAGAAAAAGTAGGAAGTAGTCTTGAACGCATAGGCATAGGAGATCACTTCCTAAATATAACATCACTAGCACAGACACTGAGAGAAACAATCAATCAATGGGACCTCTTGAAACTGAGAAGCTTTTGTAGAGCAAAGGACACGGTCAACAAGACAAAATGACAGCCTACAGAATGGGAAAAGATTCACCAACCCCACATCTGACAGAGGACTGATATCCAGAATATATAAAGAACTCAAGAAATTAGACATCAAAATTCCCAACAGTCCAATTAAGAAATGGGCTATAGAGCTAAACAGAGAATTCTCAACAGAGGAAGCACAAATGGCTGAAAGACATTTAAGGAATTGCTCAACATCCCTAATCATCAGAGAAATGCAAATCAAAATGACTCTGTGATACCACCTTACACCCGTCAGAATAGCTAAAATCAAAAACACTGAAGACAGCTTATGCTGGAGAGGATGTGGAGCAAGGGGAACTATCCTCCACTGTTGGTGGGAATGCAAGCTTGTATAGTCATTCGGGTCCTTACCCTGATATCTGACTCCTGTGTAGCTAGAGTTTTCCTGCCTGGCCCACAGTCAGGACAAATCTCTGTCACCGGCCGGTCCCACAGCCACTCAGACCCAACCAAGTATACACAAAGACTTATACTGCTTACAAACTGTATGGCCATGGCAGGCTTCTTGCTAACTGTTCTTGTATCTTAAATTAATCCATTTTTATAAATCTATACCTTACCATGTGGCTCGTGGCTTACAGGCTTCTTCACATGCTACTTGTTATGGCGGTGGCTGGCAGTGTCTCCGCCTCAGCCTTCCACTTCCCGAATTCTTCTCCTCCTTGTCCTGCCTATACTTCCTGCCTGGCCACTGGCCAATCAGTGTTTTATTTATTGACCAGTCAGAGCAATTTGACATATAGACCATCCCACAGCACTCCTGAGTTTTTATTGATTAAAAAATAATTAGATAATTAGATAAATGCTTCATCATCTAGTGTCAGGATCTTGGCTACCAAGTACTGCTGGGTATGGGCTCCATCTCATGTACTGATAGATCCATACTTATCACCCTGTACAAAATTGAATTCCACATGGATCAAAGACCTAACCTTAAAACCAGATACACTGAACCTGATAGAAGAGAAAGTGGGTAGTATCTCTGAACTAATTGGCACAGGAAAGACTTTCTTAACAGAACACTATTAGCACAGGCACTAAGATCAACAATTAATAAATGGGACCTCATGAAACTGAGGCACTTATCCCTTCTGGTGGATGTCAGATGAAATCTCAACGGAGTTTTGATTCACATTTTCCTGGTGACGAAGGCTGTTAAACATTTCTTTAGGTGTTTCTTGGCCATTTGAGTATCCTATTTTGAAAATTCACCGTTTAGGCCTGTACCCCATTTTTAATTGGGACATTTATTTCCTTGATGTCTATTTTCTTGTTCTTTTTTAAAACATTAATTTTTAATATTAACCCTCTATCAGATGTGTAGCTGGTAAAAATCCCCCATTCCGTAGGCTACTACTTAGTCAAAATTCCAGTGTCCTTTGCTGTGAGAAAGCTTCACAGTTTTGATTTCTCACTTCTTTATCAAAAATGAGATGTCTATCCATAGGTGTGTGGATTTATTGGGTCTTTGATTTAATTCCATTGATCAATGTGTATGTGTGTGTGTTTATGGAAATACCATGCTGTTTTTATTACTATATTTCTATCTTACAACGTGAAATTGGGGGGGAGGATATCATCCCTCCAGCAGTCCATTTATTATACAGGATTGTTTTAGCTATCCTGTTTTTGTTTGTGGTTGTGTGTGTTAATGTTGAGCTGAAAATTATCCTTTCAATATCTGAGAAGAATTGTGAACACAAAAATTCTCATCTATGCATCCTAATGATGAATATGAAACATGAAATACAATCAATAAACAGAAAGAATTAGAGTATTACTGCACAGGAGTCTGCCAACCAAGACAAACTGAAGAAAATTGATTGTTTCAAATAATCACCATAAATAATAAAACTCTAGATTAGTTTATAAGGAACTAGAACATCAGAGAAGGAGGGATTATAGTATAGTGTCTGTTTTAAATGTGTTACATATAATGTAATGCTGCTAGAATTTCTTCAAATCAGTGAATTACATTCATAAAAGGAAGCCAAGTTATTTAAACTGTGAAGGTTTTTGCTGTTGTGTTTATGCAATCAATTTAAGCATTTAAGATACCTGCTTTTCTTAGTTACTATTGTAACTAAGAAAATTATTGTTGTGAGGAGACACCATGACCAAGGCAACTCCTGTAAAAGAAAGTATTTAATTGGAGGCTTGCTTACAGTTGCAAAGGGTTAGTCTATGGTCATTGTGGAAGGAAGAGCAGACAGGCCTGGTGCTGGAGCAGTCACTGAAAGCTTTACATCTTGATCTATGGGCAATTTGCAGAGAGAGAGAGAGAGAGAGAGAGAGAGAGAGAGAGAGAGAGAGAGAGAAATTGGATCTGGCCCAGGCCTTTTGAAACCTTATTAATACTTTACTTTCCAGGTCTGTTTATGTGACTCAGTGGTAGAGGAGTTAGTTGGTATACCTCACACAATGGATAACATCTTTGACCAAAATCTCCCTCTTTAGTCATCTTGGATTCAAATCATACACACTGAATGGCTGCTTGAAAATCATTTACAGGACCTTCAAGACAGCAATTATAGGTCTTGATGTTCTGGAAAAGTAATGTTCATTATAATTTCCAAATTCTTGCTTCATCAAAAATGCTTAAGCTAACATCCCCAGCTGATAGCAATGACAGAGAGTTGCAGACACATGAGTCCTAGGATGGTCTTCTATCCCAGATAGTGACTACCTTTGTTTTGGAATATCACTGTGGAATATTTAGAAATAAAATTTTCATCTAAAATAATTTTAGAGAACACTGAACCTGCAGCCAGAGGGAACTTTTAGCTTTTTACTTTTTTATTTCTCTATGCTGTAGCTTTTAATTTATATATACTTTGTTTGAAACCATTGACCTTTGCTTTGATCACTCCCAATCTTAGAATTCCCAACAGTCTCAGTATTATACAGTTTTCAGCCTTTCATGTCAAATAATTTTTTTAAACTATAACTTTTCTTCCTATTTGAATAATGACTTTAAAGAAACTTTGACCTTTTATCAGCCCAGTAATTCACACATTATCTAGAATTTTGATTAATAACATCATTATTTCTGTTACAACAAAATACTTTTTGTCTGATTGTCTTATAATTCCTTTTCTGAGTTCAACATATTAATTTTAAAGAGACAACTCAATCTGTACATTTCTGGCTTCAGCTCACCATATTTAATCTATGTAGAAAACAAAAAAATACATTCATTCCATCCAAAAACATCCCTTTGTCTTAACACACAATTTCAGCATTAAATCTGTCTTATTTAAATGTCTTCTAAATCAGTGTAGTAAAACTATAGTTCTGATTAAACATGTGGCACTATCTTCTTCATCTGTGAACTAGAGAAACCAGACAAGTCATTTGCTTTCATAATACATTGCTGAGACAGGCATAGGCTTTGATTATGAAGAGGAAAACTCAGGAAAGAAGCTGTCTCTATCAAAGATAAAATCTAGTAAAGCAAATTCCAATATATTTTGAAGCTTGTGAATATTTATTGCACGTGAGCTCATAAAGTTGCCTCCATTTAACTAAGCATGAGCACCAGTCAATTATCAATCAGGATTTAACCAAGTAAGATTTGGTTGGGATCCCATGATCACAGCTATAGGTAGGAACCATACCCTGGATATTTTGGGCATGGGATGCCTGGCTCACTGGAATCAGGAAACTTGTTTTTGAATCCAACCCCAGGGCATTCTGCCATTTTCTTGAAGCACAGGACTGTGTCAGGACAAGTAGCTCTATCATCTCCCCTGTAGAATGCCACAGGCAGAAAAGTTCCCTCTAGTTCATCCCATCTCTCCCTCCTTTAGTATAAACTAGCAGCATTTCTGCTGTTTTAATTTAAACTCTATTCCTTGCTTCCATGAATTTAATTAAAATAACAGGTAACTGTTTTATGTAGTATTTGTCCCATTGTCTGGTTGTCTGTAGAATAATACACACATCATGTGAATTATCTGTTTTCTCTGATTTGAGATCCTGTTGTTCCATTCCTGAAGAATCCTTTCAGTTCATTTCATCTCTTACTTTTCATATTTTTTACTCAACCAATAAGGAGAAAATAGACTGATATTTTTAACACTTTAAAGGCAGATCTGTTCATCTAAATATATCATCCATTATTTTGACATTTAATATCCATAAAAATACAAGCACTCACTGAGCACAAAGCTCTTTGCCTCCAAAAGTTTCCAAAAGAATAGTTTTTATTTATATAGGCCTTCATAATTATCTGTTTTCAATACACCTCTACACACATCTAGCTTTTCAAAGCAGTTTTCATTGGGCTATGCCACAGAAGAGATCAGCTGGAGAGTGAGCAGGACTGTTTTATTTGAGGGAAAAGCAGAAAACCTCAGGGACTGTTAGTGCTGTGACAAACTACACATTGTGCATGCTGAAGCACAGACACAAACAGCCTTGTGACGTGTCTGCAAATGTTACAGCTCTGGAGGGAAAGGTATCATGACTTATTGGGAGGTCAGGTTATATCTCCAGCTGTGAAGGGAGTTATTCTGGATAAGGACAGCTGTGAGGAAAACAGTATCCTGACTTGTCAGGAATGTAGGCTATACCTGAAGCTATGAAGGGAAGGTATCCTGGATACCTATAGCTCTGGAGGGAAAGGTATCCTGACTTGTAGGGAAGCAAAGATATACCTACAGCTGTGAAGGGAAGGTACCCAGGATACCTACAGTTGTGAGGAGAAAGGTATCCTGACTTGTTGAGAAGTCAGGCTCTACCTGAAGCTGGGGTCCCGTGTGGGATGGTGTCCCCACAGGATGTGGCAATCCTGTTCCTCTCTGAGAGAGTACCATTACAGCTGTGTTCTGCTCCACGCCCCCAAAATGGAGTTTCCAGGCAGAGGTATCTCTTTCTTCTCATCTATTGTCCAAGATGTTACTTCTTCTGCTATACTCTGCTAAGGGGGACACCCTCACAGAAATGTAGAAATCTGCTCGGGCTCTAGAGAAAAGTCCCATCTGCTCTGCTCCCAATGGGAGACCCCTAACAGAAGTGCCAGTTGCTTCTTCTGCTCTGCTCTCCTAAGGCAGCTTCCCAGCAGAGATTCTTCACCCAAAACTCTTTCAAGAGATTTATTTGGGAAGGAGGAATCCACGAGAGTGGCTGCCTCTGCCAGGTGGAGAAGGACAGGTGCCACCTGAACAGGCAAAGGGGTTTATATAGGTCTTCTTAGGGGTGGAGTCTTTCAGGGAGAAGATTTTCAAGGAAGGAAACTGGTCAGGTTTCAATCTCTTTGAGTTTGGACAAGCTCAGATTGGCTAGATTTTGTACCCAGGGTGTGGCTGGTTTTCTGCTCAGGAATTTGATAGTTTTCCTGCTCAGGGATTGGTTGGTTTCTTCTTCAGTTGGTCAGGGGGAGATTTGGCTCTGGTTTCAGGGTCGAAGTGTGTTTCCAGTGTCGTTTCTTATATATTTTTCATTGATATATGGTTTGAACATCTTTTGTAATTTTTAAAGCATTAGAACTATCTACCCATGGGAGTCTCAAAACTAAGTTCTCTTTTTGATTATTTGTCTTGAATTAGAAATCATATTTTTGTTATTTATATTCCTGGAAATTTTCTTCCTAAGGATAGGATATTCATTAGTAATTTTAGATACTATCCCTCACAATGAACCTACTTTATGTAAGAGAAACTGGAGCCTTCAAGAGTTAACCTGAGCACATGTTAAGAAGCTCGTTCAGGGTGAAGCTGACATTTACCTCAGACTTGTCTGAATTCAAACCTCTTCTGTGTTTCCAGACTAAAGCATGTGAAGGCTTTCACAGCTGTTGAAACCACAGGGTATTGCCCTGAGACTGGTGCTCTGTGTTGATTTCCCTGTGTCATGCTTGACATTTATTATGTTTATTTTGTCTCAGGGCTTTTCTGTCTTTCAATACACTGGGCCATTATGTCTGTGAATGATCTCCTCTATTAAAGCATCTCTGTCCCTCCCAGCTTAACCAGGTCTCCGTATAATATTAATATGCAGAGGCTTCTCCCTCTGCAACAAGCTTCCTCTCCATTCCAATTATACAGGAAGCTGAGACGTAGCACTGGAGTTGTTAGTTGTATTAAATTGAGAAATAGTCACAGGTCATAAACTTCCCAGATAAATGGTGCTCCAATAAGATGTGCACAGAAATTAAAGTTCTAGGTCACATTTGTTTCCAAGTGGTACTGTGTTCCCAGCATTTTCATCTCATTCATGTAATGAATCCTTATTTGTTTAATGATAGTGATTAGATTCCTTAAATTACTAGAAATCAAATTCATTTCCCTGAGCACGGGGCATGTATTTGAGAACCTTCAGTTGTATATTCTCTAGGCTCCGCTTTATAATAGTACTAAATACTTACAAACAAGCATCTGCTTCAGTGATTTAAGTGTTCCCGCCTTATGTACAGCATGGGCATTTAAAACAGAATGTGTTATTTAAAATATTAGTTATGCTCATGGATTAGAATATTTTTTGTTTTAGATAAAGGGTCTGAAAAGATCATGCTGTGAATGAAGCCGAACATATCCTTCTAATATAGACACAGACAACCTCTCCTTGACTGTGTGTTTTCAACTTATTATTCAGGCTCATGTTTCAAAAGACTTAGAATCCACATCTATAAGGTGTGAGAATCCACATCTATAAGAAGTTCATACTGCTCTTATTTTAGGTGATTCTAAGGAAAACAAACTATTGCTTTCATTGAACTACCCAGTGGTTCAAATACAATTTTGACAGTTTCTGGTTTGAAATAATACGGCTTATTAAAATTAAAATTACAAAATAAGGTGAAAGTTAAAATAATAAAAGAAGGTTCCAGAGTTAAAGTAAGTGTATGTAGAATAGAGTAAGAACAGAATAGCTGGTAAGGACTTAGATTAAATTAATTTTGAAATACAATACTCATGTACACAAGAATGACTCATGAAGCTCCTGTAGAGTTAGTTGATGCTTACAATACTAGTTTGGTTTCTGTAGAACTTGCTAATGAAGCCAGTGGAGACAGGCCTTAATCTATTGGAAGCAAGAAAGGTTAGGACACAGATATTGTCCAGTTGGTTTTGTTCATGCCGTTGCTTACAGAATTCCAGTAGAGCCAGTTAGTTTTATACATATCATTTGATCCAAGTCACTGACAATAGTAATATTTAACCCTGCCACTGACATATAAACATGTGCTTTGCAAACTCTAGTCAGTAGGTTAAAAAAAATGAAAGAAATTTAATAAAAATATATAAAAAAGAGAAAGAAAACAAAACAAAATCATTGCTTTGCTCCTCTACTAGAATAAACATCCTTTGTTCTCTCCTAGAACATGTGATTTGGGGGACTGATATTAAATGTCTGTAACTGAACAGTCTATGTTGAAAAACAGCCTCTAGTTAATAGTTTAATTAAGCCATGGTATGCTTATTAAAGATTTATTCTACATTCTAATTATATGCATACTTTTACCCACGTATTAAGCAAAGCAGAAAGAGAACAGGAAGTTGGGTGTGAAGGATATGGAGGTAGATCTGGGAGGAATGCTGAAGGAGTGAGTGAGCACGGTCAAAGTACGGGTATAAAATTTTCAAAGAAGAAGTAACAATATCAGTTTCCGAAAACTGCACACAGAGTCCATTAGTTGTTCATATAATTTAAAGGTCTTATTAGTTTACTATTGCTTTGAACAAACGAGAATACTATAATTTATGGTCTCATGATCAATATGAATCTTAAGTGCCAGTGTTACATAGGTAACCATGTTTCATCAGTGCCAGCAGCTTCCTCAAAGTTCATTCATGTGACTAGAAGAATCTTAGTCTTGGTGTCATAATATTTAGGTCTCCATTTTTTTTGAAAGGCTTACCAGGCACAAATATGTATTTTCAAGGCTGTATACATTTAAAAGTGTATTTTAGTTGTAATAGAATCACATGCTTTTCCTCCCTCCAGATGCCCTCTGTTATGCCCAGATAGCAGGTACCCCCCAAAAGACCACCATGGAAACCGAATCCCATATGTAAAAGCAAAGAGCCTTTATTTTCAAGCTCAGAGTTTGGACTCCATCCCATGCAGCTATGAGAGCACAGAGCACAGAGCCCAGACAGGGTGGGATTTTTATCATAGCAGAGGTTGGGGTGAGGGGATTTCCAGGGTTCAGGACCCTGATTGGCTGACTTTTGTCTAGGGGTATGGGGAATGTTTGGAATGTCAGGTATTTCTTCTTAGATGTAGGTCCCACTGTGTGGGTTCAGCTTATGGCTCTTCCTGGGTCCAGGTGTTGCCTGCTAGAAGCTGTGTCTGGGCTGCTAAGCCTATCATGGGAGCTGTGTGGTCAAGCTGTTTGGGGGCCCCTCCACACCCTCCACATACTATCCCTCAAAACTCTCCTATGTCCCCCCTCCTAAGCTGATAGTCTCTTTTTCTTTGCTTATCATTTTTGTGCATTCTTGTAATGTGTCCTCCGAGGCTAATTCATAATTCTGTTGGTTTTGCAATCCTACTAAATTTATCTTTCTCTACATTCTTCATGTAGATTGAACTCTGCTTGGAAAATGCTTATCTAGTTAGATTTGAAGCACTCAGAACTATCTCCTTGTTTTAACTAATCAGAAGTGTTGGTTGAAACTTCAAAATCCCTTCATGACAGTATCTACATCAGTGTTTGGATCTCTAGATAAACTGAATATTTCCAACCAAATCTTTAGAAACATGCTGGAATTTCACCTACCATAAAAAAAAACCTGTGAATAAAGATTTTAAATAGGAAACAAATATTCTTAATGTCTGAAGGAACATTGGCCAACTTGAGCATGTGACTCTGGCAGGCCATGCCCTTCTCCCCCGTTCCCTCTGCTTTGCTAAAACCAGCTAAATCACATTCCTAAAACTAGCCATAGGTCTACTCCCTTATGTGGACACTTGCTTATACCATAATCAATTCTGGGGATGAGTATCAAAATCTAGCAATCAAAAGCCCCCTTTGGTTCACCCAATTACCACACCCAATTCAAACTAAACATCTCATCCTAACATCAGGTTTCCTGTTTTGGCTTTATAAACTGCCATTTGCCCATGATCCATATCTGTCTTCTCTCTACCCAGAGGCAGTCCTTTGTCCCCCTGGAACAAATACCCCTGCCCCATTTCCCTTGTCCCCTTCTCTTCCTCCCTCAGCCCCTATCTCCATCACCACCACATCCTAGCCCATTCTCACACAGACTTCTTCTCCTAAAAATTACACCTGCAAAGTCATTGGCTATGTTTTCTGCCTGAGTCAGAAAGCAGCCCCTTTAACTTTTCTTCCCTGCTTAATAAAGGATCTCTCTGTGAAAACAGGTGTTTGGATGTAGTTTTTAACTAATCCAAAATAAAAAAAAAAAAAAAGAAAAAAAAAACAGAAAAGGGTAATAAAGTTTCCCCTCCCCTCCAAAAAAAAGACATATGAGTCAACTTTGATTAGAATTTTGGTATTGATTGAAGTTAACTGATATATAAAAAAAAATAAAATAAAATGAGAAATAGTCAATTCTTCCTTTCACAGGAAAAAAAAGAAAAGTTTGAAATTTAGTTTCAAATTTTCTTGAGTTATTATATTACATACCTTAGATAAGACTTTAAACCTTTTCCTAGAGGATTAAAATAAGACATCATTATACGTATGGTATCTATATATCTAGCTTTACTCAGGATCACCCAAGTTTACATCTGTCTTCCTTGTGATATGATATATAAACAACAGAACTGTCTCCATATTTGTGAAGCAAATCACATGTTCAACATTTTACAATTCTGAATATCTCATATGAAATTTAATGTTAAACCCTTTAGTTGTTTGGATAAGGTACACAGAAATAAAAAAGGTATACCCATTTTATTGGCCTACCTTTGTACTAGTGCTCAAGGTCACACACTTAATGCACATAAATATTAAATTATAAATGTAAAAATTAGTACAATAAAATGTCATTATGTTATATGAGATACTATTAAGAATGTCAGAAAATTAGTAATCATAAATCCAGAGCCAAAACATAAATTTAAGTATATGAATATGAGAAATTACTTTTAATGTGAGCGTTAATACATGAGAGTTGTCAGAAAGATTGTTTTAAATAATTATTTTATGTGTGTATGTGGGTGTGGGTGTGCTTGTCTGTATGTGCATATATGATGAAGGTATAGGTAGAAATATGTATGTGTGGATATGTTGAAAGCAATGGTCAAGAGGGGGGTTTCTTCATCACTCTTCACTACTTTTTTTTTTTCTTTTTGGTTTTGTGAGACAAGGTTTCTCTGTGTAACAGCCCTGGCTGTCCTGGAACTTGCTGTGTAGATCAGGCTGACCTTGAACTTACAGAGATCTGTCTGCCTCCAGCATGTTGAGATTAAATGACTCTTTGTTTGTTTGTTTGTTTTTTTAGTTTTTTGAGACAGGGTTTCTCTTTAACAGCCCTGGCTGTCCTGGAACTCACTCTGTAGAACAGGCTGGCCTCGAACTCACAGAGATTCACATTCTTTCCTTTGTTTCCTGATTAAATGCATGTGCCACCACCCTTTGGCTTTCCACCATCATTTTTGGGATAGTTTCACATTGAAATTGGAGGACTCCAACTCAGCCATGAGTTCCTTTTATCTTTGACTCCGAGGCTTGGGTTTTAAAGTTGTGCGTCCTTGAACCTGACTTTTTACATGTGAGTTGGGGATGTAAACTCAGGTTTGTACAGTAAGACCTTGAAGTACTGAATCTTCTTCCAACACCCATTTAAATAATTTTCAAAAAATGAATAAATTTTTATATCATTGCAAAACAAAAGAGGGCATTCCAGTTATGCAGAAAAACAAAACAAACAACAACAACAAAAAAAAATGAAATTAAACCCAGAAGATGAACACCTGGTTTGGAAAGTTCCATGTGAATAGAACACATGAAATGAATACAAGTTCATTTCAAATAGTAATAGATTAATAGCATTATCAGTGTCAACCAGATGAATGTAAGGGTCAATATTTGAAAAAGGAAGCCAGTCAGGATGGATATCCAATTTTTGATCAACAAAAATGAGGATATATTAAAATACTAGTGTCATGACAAAGGTATGTGTGTGTATGTGTGTGTGTGTGTGTGTGTGTGTGTGTGTGTGTATACTATGTATTTGTGTTCATGAGCATGTAAACACATGTGAATGAAGGAAACAATGTATGTGTTACTATATATACACATACAAATAATGAAAATTTATATGATTGCATTTATATAAACAAAGAGATGTATAAATATACATTCTTTTATTTTGTGTATGTATACAAATATGTAGATGCAAGCAAAGTGCATGCATGGGAGTTTGTGTACATAATAAACCAAATGTATCTGCTCAGCCTCTGGGAAGTGTTCCATCTGACCTCTCATTTTAATCCTATTCTTTCCATATCTCTAGGGAGAGTATATGTTTCCATGGAATCCTTGACTGCTTTTTTATAAATATAGCAAGTGCAGATTCCTCTTCTGCATCTGGAAATGGACACCATTAATTACATCTGACAAATTAATGGTAGGATATATTAACCACATTTGCCTAAGTAGTTGACAGATATATTTTGCTTCCAGTGAGAATAATTGAGACCCAAAACAAAAAGTTCAAAGAGAGACGTTAATTTTAAATTTCTGATTCACTTACAAAATCAAAGGTATTGGTATTTTCCAAATCTCAAAATTACCTCAGGTAGTATGTTTAAAATTTGTTGGGCTAAAATCTGTCATATATTCCTTCCAAAAAAAAAGCAGTAGACTTTGAATAGAATAGCTGTTCTGAAATCATAATTTAAAACTAAAAATCAATAATTCATTGCTACCAACAAAGAAAACACAATTCTTTTTAGCCAAAGTAATTCATATGCTTTCTTTGTTAACTTATGTCTATTTCTTTTTAGGAAACTGCAATATTTACTCACAAGTGTGTTTTAAATTTTAATAATTTTAGTGTATATTTGAATGACTATGGTGTAACAATTTCTGTTTAGAAGGAAGCTTCAAAAGACGCTAGACGTTCTCAAGGAAGGCTTCCTAAGTCCAGGAACTCATTAAGTCTCATGATGTTACTACACTGACCAGATACACAACACTCTTACTTCTTAAGGTTGCGTAAGCAGTAAGAAATGCTGAGAGTCAGTCCTAGACCAGACCAGCTGCCAGGAAAAAGACATGATCCAAATCTTGAGCTATCTGGAGGTTGTGCAGCACATTCCAGGTTCCCAGCTTTTATGTCTGTTATGTTAGCTGGGGTGAGCTCTTGGTATTGAACCACTTTTGAGTGATCCCTACTCATGTGAGTTAACACCTTAACCACACTCCTGTTAGTAACCTCAATAAAAGCTAGTTGTTCAACAACTTTGATGTTCATGGTGTTGTTTGGTTTCTCATTTGGGGCAAGTAAACCTCTCTTCATGTCTCTCTAGGAACAGTGTCAGACAACAATGATTTCATTCAAAGAATCAATATTTAGCTGCATTCACCAACTCAAGCTACTCTACAGTATGGGACTGCTTAAAGCAAAGTGTATATAATCCTGGAATGGTAGGGTAGTGGATTGTGGAGAAAGAACAGCTCTGAGTGCTGTGATAAAATTGATAAAATAATTCAAATTTTGGATCATAGAGGTTTAAAAAAATAATAGATGTATTTAATAAAGCAAACGTTAAGCATGTCAATAACAGAAAAACTTCCTGTATGGGATGATGTGCCAGCAGGCTCTCCATTTTGGAGGAGTGTGCTTTCCCTCAGGGTAAAAAAATTGCTCTCAGTTTCTCAGCAATTACCTTGTTCCATGGAAATGAAGAAGGTACAGCCTGGTGGGCATTCGAATCTAGGCTGTTAAGGTCAGTCACACTTGGATGTTTCTGCTTCTACAATATTTGCCTAATGAATAAGGACAGCTTTGTAATTCTGGGTTGTCATTAATAATTATTTTCCACACTCTTCTGCCATGGATTTTTGAATTGTCATTTTCAGAATTAGGTTTGTGTTGGAGGCAGATTCTTTTTCTTTTCTCTCAATTGTGGCCTTCTCTCAAAAAGTGAGGCCCTTTTGTTCCTGTGTTTAATAAACTTCTTGGTAAATATAATGCCAAGGCTTGCCTACTAAGATCAGTCAACAAGACATAACTGGAAACAATCTATATATGTCTAATTATCAGCTACTGTAGATGGCGGGAATAGAAAACCAGGATATTGTGTAATAGTTTCTTCATAGATTGATACTTTTCACCCTGCAGAGAAGCCACTTAAACAGGAAGGTAAATAACTCAAAGTAGCTTCCAGAAGTTCCTAAAACTGACAAGATTTACCAGACTCCTCCCACCCAAGTCAAGATGCTGAGATTCACACTCAAACAAGCCAAGCTGCAAAGAAGACGGAGAGAAACAGAAACCAGATTGGCTGTCTGGAAGAGGTTTGTACAAACGGAGTCACTTAGAAGTCAGCCACTCTTCAACCTATTGCGCTGCTTGCAAGCTGTACAACATGCTCCAGGTTGCCAGCTTTGTGAATTGTCACAATTGGCCTTCGGTGATGCAGCTCTGTTTGAGTCATTTTTGTTCCTGTAATTTAACCCCTTACCCACCCATACTACTGCAAGTAACTCCAGTAAAACTCATTGGTTCATCCTATTGGTCTTTTGTGGAATCCATACTTTGGTCTGTTTCTTCACTCTGTTGTAGTTCCCTATCTAGATTGAGTAGATGCTTGTCTTCTATCTCCTGGGGAAAAGTTTTGTCATACAACAGGGCAGCATCACTGTCTCAGCCTGAGGTATCTCTCCTCTGAGATGAGAGGTTAATACAGAATTAAACTGCAAAATGAATTAAAAAAAAAAACCACACACATTGGAGCAGACATCTCTACTTACTGTATCTCAAAGTTACATCTAGGCTAATATATCTTAGTGTGCAATATTGATGAGTTTAATGAAGCTCTGTCAAACCTGGAAAATCCCATGCTTACCTCCTTTTATGTGTCCAAGTATCTTTGACTCAGATATTCGTAAGAACAACATAGCTGGAACCCACTGCTTATTCCTTTTGTTTAGCTGTGACCATCTCGATTTATCACTGGAATTGGAGTGAGGACAAATGAGAAAGGAGGGATAAACAGAGAGAGAGGGAGAGAGAGAGAGAGAGAGAGAGAGAGAGAGAGAGAGAGAGAGAAAGAGAGAGTTAAATAGGTGTGATTAGAAACAGTTTTGTACAATTATGCTTCCAGATCAATAGCATTTAAAATAATACTTTCTACAATGATTTTGAGTTAACATATAGTCAGATAGGTTTGTACTCACTAATTAAAATTATAATTTATATTTCTATAAAATGTTAAAAGTAGTGGCATGCTGGAATTTATTTAATGGCAAATAAGTGGACAAGAAGGGGTATGGGCATCCAATCTACACTGAATTAATCTGCCATTATCATAGGGTGTTTATTGACACACTGCCAACCTGATGTAAGTGCCCGAGTCTCTGAGTCTCTCTGTTTCTGTCCAAGAGTTGTTTGTTTGTTTGATTGTTTTTTTCTAACGTCACTGAGGTGCGTTATACTGAAACTTGAGCCCTAGTCGAAATGAGAAGTCTCAGCAGAGGTTCTCCTGCCACTATAAGAGAGGAGGTGACACGTACATCCTACATTCTTCAGGCTGTATCTGTGAGTATGCGCAGTTCCTCTTTTCAACAGGTCAGTGTGTTTAATCTCATTTCCACAGAGAAATCATTAACCTGTATCTACAATGTTCCTTCCACTTTTCCTCATTTCACCTCACCCATGTGTGTAGTGGGTAGCCATTCCAGCTTTGATCTGGAAGTTCCAACCCCCACTGAGGCTTCAGTAATTGTCACGCCTACAAGGCGGGGCCAAGAGAGGACCCTGAAGACCTGAGATCCGAAGGCACCACTTCTCTTGTTTCCTGGACCCTGGACGCTAGAGGTAGACTGAGGAGAGTTCTCCAGTGAACACCGTCAGACTGCGCTGTGTCTTTCCCAGAACCCGCAACCTACCTATCCCTTCATTTGTAAGTTACGCCACTAAATAAATCTCCCTTTTAACTACGTGGAGTGGCCTTAATAATTTCACCAATACATGTGACTACCTGAAATAAAATCCTTTTTAAGTTCCTCTACTCTAAGCCTGAAGTATACATTTGAATTTGGGAAACCTGTGCAAAGAAATGAGTGTTTTCATTCATTCTCATAATAAAATTATATCTATTTAAATAATTTATCACTACCTTATGCTCATCATTTACCAAAATAGAGATTCATTGTATGTAAGCACAGGGACTTGTATTTAAAATTATAACTTAATAAACCCTGTATCATGGCATGGTTAATGAATCAATGAATGAAAGAAGGCATGAATGGAGAAATGTGGAGACCTAAAATCCATGTATAGTTCTAAGATTGAAGGGCATTTTTGTGCCCAATACAGCAATAACTCAGATGATAGTAGCGGAAGGTAATTAGTATAGTCAAGGAAAATTTAAGTCCTTGGCTTGATGGAATCTTGGTTTAAAGAAATTGAGCTCTGAATTTTAATGATGTAAACTAAATTAAGCAAGGTTGACCTGTGGTGAAAATATTTAGTCACTGCACAAGGCAAGCATGTAAAAAATAAATGTGTGTGTGTGCATTCAAATTTATAAGAATTTATATATATATATGGAGTAAGATTAGCTTAGAGCCAATTTTGTTCTAGTGTAGCACTAACTTTGCACTTGCAGGCACATCTTTTCATCTGAAGCAGTTGTTCAACAAGTTGGAACTGACAGCACACAAGATGTTTTACTGCCATGTGTCAGGTAACTGGGCGCATTTCATGGCTCAATAAATGCAAATGAAATTTTAGCTGAAGGAGACAGTACAGCAACTGCTTCTTCCTATAGCTGGGAATAAGGGATGTGACTCCCATGGAGAAACTCATGGTGACAATGTGTCTGATTCATATTTTAATTGCTGGAATAAAATTAAATAGCCATAAGTTCAGACATGCTAATGAGTTAGAGGCAGAATTGGCTTTTTCTATGCTTATTGAATCGTCTAATGTTTGTTGAAAGAAACAAACAGAGTGTTATGGATGCAAACAATACCCCAAGGTGTTACACTCACTCTAACTTGAAGATTAACATCAGATGGTCCATTGCATGACCCTATTGAAAAGATTCGAATTCCCCAGCAGCTTTCATCCAAAAGACAAAAGTTGAAATAGTTTGTTAGAATTTTGTAGTAAATGTTTTGAAAAGGGAAATTCAAGAAAATAAATCTGACTTTTAATCAATGCAATTACATTTGTTCAATCATGGTTATATTTTAACCAAATAACTTATTATTCATCCTACCTGTAAGAAGATTCTTTTCTGCTATATTTCATTTCTTGTATAAAGTTTATATTTATTTTTATTAATTGTTCATATAAATATTACCTCTAAAGTATGTGTTTATTTCATAGAAGGCATTTACTTTCCTAAAGTGCATCAGTATAACTTCAGCATAAGAAACAAGCATATATTTAATATTTTGGCTAGGAAATGTGATATATTTATGAGTGAAATGAAAAATATTGAAGTCATTTCTGTAAGTCATAATTTGTTTCTTCCTCAGCAAAATTCACAGTATGTTTGCAGTTTGAGCAGGGTATAGACAGCAATTTGATCATATCATTTATTTATTCTGCGATATCCATTCTAAATGTATCAAAAGGTCATATGTTCTAGAGGGTTCCAAAATCAGATTCTTGATATTTTCTGCTAATAGTTTCTTAGACTAGCAGGGTTAGAGATAAGAGATGTGAAAAAGCAGCTCGTTGTTTCTATCGACAAACCCACATCCATGCTCAGATCTGGGGAGTGCTTTGCTGCCAGAGTGACAGAACCAAGACAGTATTGCCCAAGATGACAAAAGGAAAGTTATAAATTCATATATTGATAACACACACATTTACCCCTTTCTCAATTCTCTATTAGAAAACTTATAGGTAGGTAACTACTCAGCAATGTTTAGTAACCAAGTGATGCAGATCTCATATCAACATCAGTAAAAGAAGATATAAGGTGGTGTCTAGTATGTGTTTGTGTATTGTGTGCATATGTGTGTATTCTTTGCACACCTACAGACTCCTGTGATCATCAAATTCAACTTCCATCTTAATTGGAAAGGACATAAAATAAATTGGAAAGACATAAAATAAATTCTTAAGGGAACAGCATCTTAATGTTGTCAAGTCCACGTGAACTGGCAGTTTATTAAGCAAAGGGAGCCAGGGAGGATCTTTGATTATTGTCATGTGGAGAGGTATTTGAAGCTGTCATTTCCATCACTCATTGATAACTGAAGTAATGTGCATGTGTTCATGTTTGTGTGTTCATGTGAAGTACAATATTGGATAATAGGACACAAGTGCCATGATCCTTGCTTTCCTTGTGTTCACAGACTGGTTTATACAGTATAAGAAGGGAAATGAGAGATAAGGAAAATATAAATGTGCTAAAAAATTTCCTATAATGTTAAGGGCTGTAAAAACTCACAGACTAATTATGTGGATGCCTGGAATTTTTGGTGGCCAGCGTAAATCTGAAGAGCATCCAGTCATTGGTTCTTTGATGATACCTTGGGGTTAATATTCAGTTACATAGATATAGACCAAAGCCTTAGGATCTGAGAAGATATGTGATAATATTGCATGCAAAGGAAATAGAAAAGTCCTGAGCAATTCCCGCAAATGGTGGGAAGGGAAGATGTCCCACAAATCAGCTAAGATTCTAAACTAATTGGGCAAGAAATCAAAGTAAGCTCTCTGTTTACGTTGCCATTGACTCACTTCAAGTAAATCAATTTTCATCGTTTTTGAGTAAGCCAGGAAAACAATGTAGAACTGACAATAAAAATATTGTCATGTCAGTAAAATTGATTTTAATTTTTAGATAGTGAAATTAATTATGGCATTTTCTGTCTTAGGTTCTGTGTTGTGGTTATTAATAGACAAAGCCTTACTTTGTGGTCAAATCTTGCCTTTAACTTACTATAAAACATATGTTTACAGCTAGCATCTTACTACTTCAGTTCCCTGAGAGTCAGTACGGGTGTGCAGCATAATGCTTGCTTGGCAAGACATTTTTTTTTTTCCAATTGAAAAACTCTCTAGAGTAGGACACACACACACACACATCTTATTTTTATTTATTTAAAAATAAGTTCACCCCTCATCCCCCAGCACTCAGCAGGCAGAGGTAGGCAGATCTTTGTGAATTTGAGGCCAGCCTGCTCTACAGAGCTAGTTCTGTACTTGGTGTAGTTCAGGACTACACCAAGAAATCCTGTCATGAAGAAAAAAACAAAATACAAAAAACAATAAATAAATAAATAAATAAATAAATAAATAAATAAACTGATAAAATTACCCACCAGGTAACAACATAAGCTCTTAGCGTTGTCCTCAAACATATTGCATACTTTAAAATTCAAGAATTTGTGTTAATGCAGGGTAGATTATGACATTAAAATATATAGATAATATTTGTTTGTCATGCATAACTGAAGAGGCATGTGTTAAACAAAATTCTCTAGAAATTAGATGTTAAATATGAAACTAAAGTTTCAAACTGACATTTCTATTGAAATATATCAGGTACCTGGAAAAATGTAAACAAACTAGTTTAAAGCTGTCTGAATATTACATAATGAAGACAGTCTTATCTCTTCCTGTTCTGCATCATACTTACTATTTTCCATATCCTATAACATTTTGGCAAATTAGACTATTTTAATTTGTATTACATCTTACCTATGTATTTGTGTGCATATGTGTAGGTACATAGTGTCATGCCAAGCATGACATGGTCACGGGAGTCAGTGTTTTACTCTCATTCTACCATGAGGTTACTGGGGATGGAAGTCAGGCCATCACGTTTGATGTCAAGTGCTTTACCCACTGAGTCATCTTCTCAGTCCTAGAAAATTTGGAATACATAACACAAGATATGTGATACTATCATGATTATTCTTTTCTATTTATAGACCATGAAAGTTATCTTCATTCTTTATGAATTATTTTTGTTTGAAAATAGATTCTTCTCTCATACAATATGTCCTGACCACAGTTTACTCTAGCTCCACTTCTCCAAGCTGCCAACCCGTCTATCCCCTCTCCACGCTATCGACTCCCTGTTCTTCTCCCTTCCGCAAAGAGCAGGCTGCCAAGAACCAACAACCAAACATGACAAAACAAGATACAATAAGACGAGGCAAAAGCCCTCACACCGAAGCTGGACAAGGGAAACCAATCAGAGGAAAGTATTCTGAGGTAACCTCCCCAAAATATATGCAGAGGACCTGGTGCAGACCCATGCAGGCCCCTGCTGATAGCTTCAGTATCTGGGGATCTCTATGAGCCCTGCTTGGTTGATTCACTTGCCTTGTTCTCCTAGTGTCTCCATATCCATCCTGATTCCTGCAATCTTTCTGTATCCTCTTGCATAGAATTCCCTGAACTTTGAGGGAGGGACTCAGTGGAGACTTCCAATTCAAATTCTTTCTCCCCATGATGTCTGGCAGTGAGTCTCTGTACCTGCTTCCATTTCCTGCAGGAGGAAGCCCCTCTGATGAGGACTGGGCAAGACACCAATCCATGAGTATGGGAATCATTTTGGTGTTTTTCTTTTTCTTTTTCTTTTAAGACCATCTGTGTTTGGTTCTGCCTTAGATCTCTGGGCTACCCAGTCTTAGGTTCATGGCCATCCAAGTCCTGTTAGGACTGGGATTCCTCACTCGGAGTGGGATTCAATCACAGCTTTGGTTGTCTACTCCGGCAAGTTCTGCTCCACCATTGACCCAGCACATTTTGCAGGCAGGACAGACTCTAGGATAAGGGCTTTGTGGCTGTGTTGGTGACCAGGTTCTTCTTTCTGTAGCCCTCAGAGTCCCTTTCCACATCAAAGACATTAGACTGTATGTGTGAAGGTTCTATGCAGGCACCAACTAGACCTCTCTATGTTCAGTGAATTGTGTAGATGTGTGGATATTGCCCTCAGTAGTGGAGCCCCTCTGTCAGTTTTCAGGGGGCAACTCTCTCCTATTCACACTCTGGTTGTTTGGGAATCTCCCTGGGACACCCTCAGCCAACAACTCAACAACTGCTACCAGTCCTTCCAGTGGAAGCCTTGGCTGGCTATAAGAGATAGCCAGTTCAGACTCCATATCCTCCATTTTTATTATTATAGCTCTGTAGTACAACTTGAAATCAGGGATGGTGACACCTTCAGCAGTTCTTTTATTATTTGGGATTGTTTTAATTATCCTGGGTTTTTTGTTTTTCCACATGAAGTTGAGAATTATCACTTCATGGTCTGTAAAGAATTGTTTTGGAATTTTGATGGGATTTCATTGATTCTGTAGGTTGCTTTTGGTAGGATTGTCATTTTTACTATGTTAATTGTGCCTATCCATGGGCATGGAGATCTTCCCAACTTCTGATATCTTCTCCAATTTCTTTCTTCAAAGACTTGAAGTTTATATCATATAAGTCTTTCACTTGTTTGGTTAGAATTACCCCAAGATATTTTATATTATTTGATGCTATTATGTAGGGTTCTGTTTCCCTGATTTCTTTCTCAGCTAGTTTGTTGTTTATATATAGGAGGACTGCAAGTTTTTCTGAGTTAATCTTGTATCCAGCACTTCACTGAAGGTATTTATCAGCTGTTGAAATTCCCAGGTAGAATTTTTGGGGTCACTTATGTATAAATCATATCATCTGTGAATAATGATACTTTGACATCTTCCTTTGCAATTTATATCCCCTTGGTCTCCTTTAGTTGTCTTACTGCTCTAGCTAGAATTTCAATACTATATTGTGTAGATATGTAGAGAATGGAATTCTTTGGTTTTTTTTTTTTTTTGGACTTTTCAGGGGTTTTAATGGTCATAACAGAGAGGTGTGGTTCATTTCAGCTCCTTCACTGCCAAACCAGGGGGCAGGGACTGTTTCAGCTTCTCAGCCTTCTCCTTGTCTGTGATGACCAGGGTGTAAAGGTACCTGCTGCAGCGAACCTTGAACTTCACATTATCCTTGTTTTTCTTGATCTTGACAGATTTGGCATCCTTCCGCCGGGCTGTGAGCAGAAAGTCCTTGATTCCCTCAATTTTCCGAGGCACGGCTACGGATGCTTGGCGCTGGAGACCGTACCTCGGATTTAGCTCTCTTCCCCACCTACACAAAATACTCACAGCCGAGAATGGAATTCTTGTCTTGTTCCTGATTGGTGTTGAATTGCTTTGAGTTTTTCTCCATTTTATTTGATGCTGGATATCTGCTTGCTGTATATTGCCTTTATTATGTTTAGATGTGTCCCTTATTTCCTGATCTCTCCAAGACTTTCATCACTAAGGGGTGTTGGATTTTGTCAAAGGCCTTTTCTGAATCTAATGAAGTTATCATATGTTTATTTTCTTTCTGTTCCTTTTTATGGTAGATTACATTATTGATTTTTGTATGTTGTATCATCCTTGCATCTCTGGAATGAAGCCTACTTCATCATATTGGAAAATGTTTTTGGTGTGTTCTTCTATTCAGTCTGTGTGTGTCTCAGTGAGTTTGTCAGTGTGCACACACTAGTGTGTGTGTTCATGTGTCAAGTCATACATGTGTAAGTACACAAACAACTTCCAAGAGTCACTTCTTTCTTTCCTTCTCATGTGGGCCGTGGGTATAGCTCTCAGATTGTCAGACTTGGTAGTATGCACCTTCACCCAGTGTGTCATCTCACAGACCCCCTTGGTGTTTTAAAGAATGGTTTTCCAATTATGCTTTTAAAATTACTTCTTATGTTTTTATATTATAATTACATCATTTTCCTCTTCTGTTTCCTTCCTCCAAACTCCCCCACATACCCTTCCTTGCTCTCTTTCAAATTTATGGCCTCTTAATTGTTGTTATATGCATGTACAGATATAAGTTGTATTTATGTATTTTGGAATATATGCATATATACATGTACATATATGCATGTAAAATAGTTAATAAGACATTATTTATAATGCAGTTCTTTTTCTTCTAGCATCAGTCCTGAGGCAGTAATGTGTTATCAAAATTGAAATGTAGATTAATCCATTTCAAATTTTGACCATCTCATTTCTTCATACACATTTCATGCTACCTCTGGGCATTTTCCTGGTTTTCTGAAACATTTCTATTCAGGGATTTATCCTCATTTTCTCTGTAGTAACATTACCAATCAGTATAGGGCACAATTTCCTCCATGCAAACCAGTTTAGAATCTTGCTGTCTAAAATTACCAACTTTCTCACAGTAAAGTCCACATTTTTCTATCTAAATAGTCAAAAAACTTCAGGCAAGCTTGAATACATAAAGAAGACAGGATATTAACTAGCAAACATCTCTTAAAAGACATTTTAAAATACATTTTTAATTTTTAGAAAAACCACAAAGCATAGATATTGATATCTGTATTTTAACAGCAGATAATAAGTACACTCAGTGGAATAAATAGTGTTAATTTCAAGTCAACTTTGAACATCACTGTCTTAGTCACTGTTCTATTGCTGTGAAGAGACATTGAGACCAAGGCAACTCTTATAAGTCAAAGCAATTAATTGGGGCTTGCTTAAAGTTTTAGAGATTTAGCCCACTATCATCATGGCATACAAGCAGGAGCTAGCAGTAACTGTGAGAACTACATCCTGATCCTTGGGCTGAGAGAGATACACTGGGCCTGATGTGGGCTTTTAAAACCTCAAAGCCCACACCCAGTGACAAACTTCCTTCAAAAAGGTCACACCCACTCCAACAAGGCTATACCTAAATCCTTCTCAAATAGTGTTATGCCTTGGCAACTAAGCATTTAAATATAAGTCCCTATCTGGGATCAGCATTGGTGGCTTAGAGGCTTGGGCTGGAAATGACCTATGGGCTCAGTCCCTCAAAGGTGCAGCAATCAATCTTGGGTACCTTTTTGGATTACCTAGCTGTGCTTGTCTACTTAAACATTGATATGACCTTCCAAATAGCCCTGAATCTTTTTCAGAATGGTGGCTTGGTTAAAAAATCAAGGTGTTGTGGTTGTGGAGAATTAGGAAGGACTAGGAGAAAGAGATAGAGCTAGATGATAGACAGGTAATAGATATAAATAGGTGATAGATGACATATAGATGATAGAAAGATAGGTAGATAGATAGATAGATAGATATAGATATAGATATAGGTAGAGACCTAGATATATAGATAGATGAAAGATAGGTAGATGATAGATAGATAGATAGATAGATAGATAGATGATAGATAGGTAGATGATAGACAGACAGACAGACAGACAGAGACACAGAGAGAAGGAGAGAGAGAGAGTTAATTTTGCTGCAATATATAAATGTTACCATAACAAAAGGGGATAACAATACACTTCCATTTCTCCCTGACAACTGAAGAAAATGGAGTCCTGAAATACAACTTGGGAATTTGAGAAGTGCAGATTTTACTATTGCCTAAATTTGTTTCTTCATGCTTGGACTGCCTACAGCTACTCTAAATCTATTCATTGTTGGTCTGCTCATCTTCCTGATTTGTAACTTGGAGATTAAGCAGAGACCAATAGCTTTCCTTTGATAAAATTGTGTGTCATTAAATATAATTGTTTAGCTTACCAGAAACATCTCACTGACCTTGCAATTGGCCATCACTATACCATACTGGTGCCCTGGTGCAGATTTAACAACACTTATCTATATCAGGTACCCCCTAAAACAAGCACAACATCATAAAGCCTTTACTTGTACATAATATTGTCATTGTATGGCATGACATATTTGATGCCTGATGACAGCTATATTCAAATTTCTGTCACTGTGCAATTAAGCATATACACAGACTGTTTTTGTTCAGTATATACACTCCACAAAAGGCTGATCTTTCAAACAGTTTGTTTTTTGTTACTTTTTCTTTAATTTTTTTTTGTATTTTTAACAACAAAAATGAAGATAATACTACTGCCTGCCTAAAATATCTTTTGCTAAGTATAATTTTTAAAATAATGTGAAATAGTTAGATATATCTGAAACAGTCTGGTAATTTTTATTATTGAATAGTATCCCCTGGTGTGGCCATTAAAGTAATTAGTAGTACAATGCATCCCTTAAAGGGTAGCTGTCTGTAATACTCCTTATTTGAACATCTGACAAAGTTAGTCACTATAAAACACCCAGGAACAAATTTTAGTATGAATTTAAATGTACTTTTCATCAGGATAAGTTTCCATGAGTATAACTGTTGAGTCCTATGGTAATTTCACTTTTACTTTTTTTAAGAAATGTTCCTGAGTGTTTGAGGCATTTTAAATATTCATGAATATAATACAAGTGAATCATTTAGCTATACTCTTACCAGTATTCCTGTTACCACTATATATTATATAATATATATATATACATATATATATATACATATATATATATATACTCATATGCGTGTGGGTATACATGATGACATATATACTTAGCTATTTAAATAGATGTTTAGTCATGTATTATGGTTTTGTAACTTGCATTCTTCTAATTGTTAATTATATCCAACTTTTTAGGTGATTATTATATTCTTTTTCTTATTTTAAATTTTATTTCTTTATATAAAAGAATATAAATAGATTTCCAAAGAATATGTTTATCAAATATTACAATTTCATGTGGAAGCCAGAAGATGATTTTGGATCCCTGAAAACATTGTTACAGACAGTGTTCACTGCCATGTAGGTCTACGAACCAAACTCTTATTCTCTGCAAGAGCAGTAAGTGCTCTTAAACTATGCACCATCTACCCAGTCTATTTTCCATCACTTCTGGTTACAGTATGCATATACTGAAACTTGCTTATTCTTTACCCATTATCCTACATTTTCTGAATTTGTATGAGTTATTATTCTATTTTATTAATGGTATTCCACTTTACATTTCCCTCAACAGTTGTTCTTCATGTCAAAGTACCGTCCAGTTTACAATGCCCTGTCTCAGGTCTTTGAACGTGGGTCTCCTTGCCTGTAATGTCCTTTGAAATGCTGCCATCAGCAGCAGAAATGTGTGTGCATACTATTTAAGCTTGTAAATAGTGGGCAATAAAAATAAAGGTTATTGGAGAAACAGAAAAGTTGAGAAGACAAACTTATCAGAAATATGATACTTGAATAATCCAGTTTTAAGGAGACTTCCATGGAGTAATGATGAAAATAAACAAATAACAATTAAAAACAAACAAAATGCTGGGCATGGTAACACAACTTTAATCTCCGAGCTCAAGAAGCAGAAGTAGGAGGATCTCAATGAGTTCAAGGACAGCAATACTACTTGGAGAGCCCGTGGTTCACCCCCACCCAAAACAGACAAGCAGCAGTACTCTAAGGGGGAAGAAATGGCTGCATTTTGGAAAAATCTCTTTTGTTTTTCTCAGATATTAGAAACATAAGGGAATATTCTCATACTAGAATTCTCCAAGAGAATGCAGTGTAGTGAATTAGTAATATTGTAAAAGGCAAATCCATCTAATAGTGACCTATTTGCTAAAAGAAATCAGTATTTATCAATGAAGACCCCTACCAACTTGTGAGATCCTAAGACATCCTCCCTCCCTTTTCCAGTCACTACAGATTCTATGAACAATTGCTTGCTTTCTAGAAATTTCTTACATATGCATCAGTTTTTTGGCACCAGGAAAAATGCATAGTAACTTCATTTCTGGATCTACCAGCTTTACCCAGAATCCCAGCTCTGGGTGGGAGGGGGGTTAGAATTAAGGAGTGGCAGTAGAGGGAGATCTGACAGCTTCCATGTCAGGGTTGTAATTATTATTATCATTATGTTTTTCAGTGAGCCACAACAGCCTCGCAGTCTCCATGAAGAATTCACACCTGGTGAGATCCACAGTGATTTTCCTAAATACTATTTGAGCATATCAAATAATGTTTTTTAGGCCCAAAGAACAGGAATTGTTCTAACAGCCCCATTGTGTTTGCCTTAGTGAAGATCTCAGAAATCACTGAGGAAACATAAATAACTTCCTATCCCCATCCCATATTTGTTCTATCATCTTACATGCCAAGTGCAGATATCAAAATCAATATGTAAAAAAAAAAAATTCGGTACAGCACTATCATATTTAATTAGTTTCTCTGGTGGAAAGGGAGGAAAATACTGTTCTCTATTGTGCCTTCTCATCTATTTATTCTGCTGATCAATAGTGAGCTTGCCTTCGTGATCTTGAAGCCTGATTCTAGTAATATTTTCATGTGTTCTTCCAAATTTTCAGTTCATCATTCCATTGGGTTCCCACCTGCCTTTTCTAATCACAGGCCAGTAGTTAGATGGCAAAAAGAGCCAGTGACCTTCATTGCAAGTGGTCTCTTAAAAACATCTATCCTGAGGCTCCCACAAGAGAAAGAACAAAATCTACAGCTACTGCTGCTAATTGCATGTGGTAGAGGAGGAAGCCTCTTGGCTCTGCCAACAAATGGCAGACACAGAACACCAGTGTCAGCTCACAGCAAGTGCCACTGTTACCTCTAATCATCAACCCAATTACTCACCCACCCTGGGACTCAGAGTGTCTTGGAGAGCAGCCACAAGCTGTGGCATTTTTCTGTTTAAAAGAGAGACTTCTTATACTGTTTACACCTAAAACCAATGGTTAAAATTAGATTAAAGTTTTAAATACTGAAATGCATTATGCAAAAATTAAAATAAAACTGAACAAATTTTAATATTTCTGTTCACCATTATTCAGACTTAGTCTTTCACACTGGGTCTGAATTTCAGTTTCTTTATTTATAAAGCACAACAAACGTAATAAATATTTATTAAGCAAGTCTTTGAAGTCATCTATGCAATTGCATATGTGCTTGACACAATGTTTCAAAGACTGGGGTTATTAAGGTTGTAATAACATCTAGACTGTGATTTCTTGTATCATTGTTTACTGAAAATTTTGGGAAATCTGAAGGAATCACTTTAGCAATTTTTATGAAATGATCAGGGTTAGTTTTCATATGTGCTTTTCTATGAAGTAGAGGGTCTTAAGGGAAAGGAGTGTCCTTCATAAAGTAGCAAAAAAAAGTTATAAATGGGTCTTCATGGAAAGGAGTATCCATCATAAAATAGCAAAAAAGTTATAAATTAGTGCAAACACTGGAGAAATCTCTGTGAAGGCTATGAATTGAGAGAAAGTAGAGGGAGAGGGTACCTAGGAGGAAAAGGAATGTAGTTATACTACAATCTCAAAACAATAATAATATTTTTAAAAAATCAAACAAACTAGAAAAAGAATTACGATGTTCTCCAACTACAACACTAAGGGCACACGTGTGAAGAAATCCAAATCAGCACTTAACACATGTAAGGGCATGGCTCTCTTTGATATAGCATCCGTCACATTAGCCAACATAGGCAATCAGCCTCGACGCATGTCCAATGAAAATGTAAATGGAGATGATAGAGTATTGTTCAGTTAAAAAAAGAGAAAGAAATTGTGTCATTTTCAGGAAAAAAAACAGATAGGACTGTACATCATCATGCTAAGCAAAATAGGCCAGGTTCTAAGCATCAAATATCACATGCTTTCTCTCATATGTGACATCTAGATTTTTTAAAAAAAAATATGAATATGGGAATAGAACTGTGTACACAGAGGAAGGGGACTAGTGATAGGGTCAAGGAAAGATAAGTGAGTATAAGAGGATGAATATGATCAAAGTATATAATTACATGTATGAAAATGTCATGATAAAACCTATTGTATTGTACAATTAATAAATATATCGTAATGAAAAGCAGCCTCAGTTATTCTCCAGCTAACCAACGTACCGAGAGAGAAAAGAAAAAACTAACAGACAAAAATAAAAGTAAGTGGAATTATTCAAAGTGCAACAGAGTCAATGCACGAGTAGAACCACTCGAGAAGTCTCAGCTGTTGGGATCACGAGACCTGATCCAAGAACTAAGTGGAAAACCAGAAAGGTTTTCATTTTGCAGATGGGGTTTATTTGACTGAGAATCAACTGATTTACAAAACCCTGATAGATAAAAAACGAATATAAATAATTTTTATCTATTTTATCGTTTAAAATGAGTGTCTTTTGTTTTCTGGGCATTGGCAACTTATAAAGAATGAGTGAGTGTAGGGATTCCCTTAAGGGATTCTAGAAGTGAGAAAACCTCAGTGATTGCTTTTAAGCAGGAACTGAGTAACTTAGTACTTCCCTTATGATTTGTTCTGGAGTCGAGAAAACAAACAAGGCAGAGCCTTACTTTTCAAAACTTGTGCATGTTCACTGGATATGGAAATGTTCATGGATATTGAAACCTTATTTTAAGTTATTTTCATCTGGGGTGCTTATTTTCATAAGCATGAGCAGCTGTACACACCTCATGCAAATATCCAACTAGCTAAGTGCTTAGACTTGCAACTTCAAATTTCCAGATTAGGGATGCTCAACCTTTAGATTAAGAGAGGTGGACACTGAAACAAAATTTTTGTTTAATAATACAATTATTATATTGTGTTGCATTTGACTATTAGATGATGTGTAAAATGGGGCAGGTGTAAAATTTGGTTAAAAATGAATTTTTGAGATACTTTATTCTGCAAAAACTAATGAAAACCATCGTCTAATTTCTGGGTCTTCGCTTTTGGGGCAACTACGGAGAGTCCACATAGAGACAGAGGAAGGCAGTTTAGCCTGGCAAGGGAGGAGTGACCACAGCATAGGGGTAGTCTAGGATCTTGCAGTGAGCTGGAAGGACAGAATTGAATTGTTAGCACAGTATGGGAAGTAATCCTCAGTAGAAAGTACAGAGGCCAGATTTGAAGTTTTCTTTTCCTTCCATGTCATAAGCTTCTTGAATACCCAGATCCATAAAAGATCCTCAGATTTTCCTAAGAAGTTTATTTCAGTAGCCTTAAACATGAATACAGAGTAAAGACATGGGACTTCGATGCTATCTGTGCTTGGGTTGAAATCATAAGTGGAAGGAAGGAAGGAAACTAATGTGTTGGGCCTTATGTTTGCACTGGCTCTTCTGTGGATTATAAACTACTGTCTTCAGTCAGGCTGAGGCATTCAGAGTTAATTTTCATTTGTTTTTACTTATATTTATTTATTTTGCAGTGATGGTGATAGAATCCAGGGCCCCAGAGTATGCAAGAATCAACCACTGGGCTACCTAATCACCAATTCCTTATTTCACTTAATTTGAGTGGATAGCTTTAGGTCATAACAAGAACTTTCTAGTATCAGTGTTCAACTAGATGATCAGAATCCACAGGCAAGTGTTGAGTTGTAAAGTATGGTGTTCATCACACAAAAACAGGAAATGACCACCAAGACTGAATCAAAGGACTAGACTAAGTCGTTAGTACTAGGAAGGCTGTGATCATGGTCAAAAGAAATTCAGAATGTCACATTATGGAAGTTCCAGATATGGTTATATGTTGTGTAATTAACAAACAAGGACCCCAACAAGTAACAGGAAGTGAACAATCACAGGAAGGCTAGACCTATAACTCAGACTGAGTAATTACCTTAGCTGCTAACAAAATTAACTGCTTGGTGAAGGGCTTGGGCTTGGGCTAAAATGTGTTTAGTATAATTCAAACCCTGTCTTAGCCACATTAAGGCTTCCACCTGAGAATGGTTATTCAACATAACTGAGCTCCAGGTTTTCCATATGTAAACAGAGACTGCTTGTTCAAGAGAGTCATGATGTAGAGCTGTTTGTTCTTAGTGATAGAGTTCTAAAAGTGCTGATTCTGATATCCGGTGATGGAATTGGCAGGGAAGGCTGGCAGGCAGAAGAGAAGCTCAAGAAAGCAAAAGGCCAATGCTTTTCATTTTGCCAGGTAGTAAAGGAAACAAGTTAGAGGTGTGTTTCTAGACTATGGTGTTAATCTTTTAGTCATTGTCTTTATATCTTTTTTAAAAAAGTAGGTTAAAGTGAAATCAATTCTCTGAAATCAAACCCTTAAGATACCATTGATTTTTTTTTTTTGAGAATATGGTTTTAAAAGGTTGAATGGCTGTTTTCCAAAACAATCATCTCAAAATGCGCTATGTAACAAACACAAGCACAGCACATCCTGGGCATTCTGTTTTGTTTGTCAGGGTTACACACATAGAATCATTTGCCTTTTATTGTCTTTAATTTTCACTGAGCCTGATTTCCTTTATTCACAGTAGAACTAAGTCATCTGAATACATACACACACACACACACACACACACACACACACACACACACACCTATGCTCAATAAAAGTAGTTGAGATGTGGACTGTATTATTTGGAAATAATGTTTCTATTCATATCTTGATTTACATTGCAATGATTTATATACTCAATTTTTTTAAAACAACATCCTAAACATTAGAATGTCATAGCTCAACTAAATACAAGTGTAACTTTTACCACTGTCTTCATGGCTATTTGTAGTCAAATTTCTAAACAGTCTTATTAAATAAGAAACTCAGAGCCAAATGCAGAGGAAATAGTCAAAGAGACCAGAGCAATAGCCACGACTAGCTTTAGCTTACCACCAGCAGTAGCTTCCCCAGAAAGAGCTTCTTCCTGTCTGATTTGTGTTTTTAGTGCCTTTCTGTTCTGCCTTCTCATTGGCTCTAAGCCCAGCCACATGACTTCCTTGTCACTCCAGGTCTCTATGGTTGGTCCTGGGATTAAAGGCTCATGTCACCACGCTTGGCTGTGTCCTTGACCACACAGAGACTCTGCCTGCCATGTGATCGGATTAAGGGCATGTGCTATCACCACCTGACTTTCGCTTAATGACTATTTGACCTCTGATCTCCAGGCAACTTTATTTATTAACATACAAATAAAATATCACATTTCATCACAAATAAAATATCACCACAATTCCCCCTTTTATTCTAATAAAAAGAAAAAAGAAAAAAGCTGTAACTAATATAAGAAAAACTATATAAAATAAGTACAATAACTATATACAGTGTATAGAAGCAATAAATACCTCAACAATGTCTAGTCTATTTGACATTGACATTTGACAAACTCAGAGAAAATATTCTGTTATCTATCCTAGTTTGGTAAGTTCAAAATGTACCTGATTTACTTTCTATTCTATCTTATATTACTAACAGAGAACTATCTTATAATGTCTTTCAAATTTATACACTTACACCAGAATTGTGGTTTCTTCTTTAATTTCTCTCAGATTCTATTGCCATTACCCTGTGCAAAAGTAATAACTCCCCTGATTTTGTCTGTTCCATTCTTACAAATGTTTATTATACTGTTACTTATTTATGAAGCTATATTTTTTGTTTGCAATCGACTTTCATGTTCTCAAACATTATATAACATTATCATACAACATGAATCATTCAGTATCTTGCAGTTTTAGTAAATAGAATAATTCTGGCATATTGATGCATAAAATTCCAGTTCATTCACTTTCATTTCAGAACAAGGTTCCAGTTCATAAATATCTCATATTTTATTTATCAATGTCATATGGATGTTTATTTAAATGGTTTCCAATTGTTCTCATTACAAACAATGCTGCAATTACATTCTCTGGTGTATTTTTCCAAATATATGCCTAGAAGTAATTACTTCACTATGTACTAAGGCATAACTCGTGTCTCTTCAAAGATACTGGGCAAAATAGAAAGGATTTTTGGCAATTTATTGAGCATGAAGCAGCTTCAATTCTTTGGTTAGAGATGAGGATGTTAATTCTTACAGGAGTTTTTAAAGATGAAAGGGCCTTCTTCCATATAAGTTCCAGCAGATGGGAATAATAAAGGCGCTCCCCTTTGTAATCTCAACTGTGTCTATGGACAGAGAAGAGTTAAACAAAGGAACATCACTAAACATTCATTCATTGGTGTTTTCTTCTAAATAGAAAAGTCATCTATGCAAATGACAGGCATCTGCATTCTGTCTTAGTGTAGCTCAGCAACTTTCATATTCAGAACCGACTTTGAGTTTCTGGGTTTGTGACCTGCAAAAGTGGGTGGTATGTCTGTGTTTCTCTGACTTAAAAATTGGAAAAAAAAATTCTACTGAATCTGATTTCACATTCTCCCCCTATTACCTTTATTTTATATTCATTTGCTTTTCCTAGCTGAGGCTTCTCAGGCTTTTCAACCAAATGCAAACATGAGATGAAGGTTTTCCTGCAAATTCAAAGCAATTCGCCTAAAGGGAGAGAAGGTGGATAGTTGCTGATTGTCTGCAAAGAATGAGGCACAGCGTTCACACGAAGGAGGAGGAGGGTTTTTGTTGGAGTACTGTGGTGCTGTAGATACAAGTGGTTAGCACTGGGAAGAAAGGACATAAAAGGTTAAAAATGACAGCCTTACTGTGAACTTGGCTCTGTGCTGAGCACCACCATCACCTTCAGGGCAAATGGCTACTTATATTTGTGGATTTCAAAATTCTGGTGATGAATGACACTTCTCTGCCTCACACAACCTGTTTTTCTCTCTGATTATTGATGTTAGATACCTCTTCTGTTATGTCAGCAGTTAATTATTAGCTACCAAGCTGTAAGCAATAAGCATGAATTTTGTTTGCAGGGCTGAAGATTGTATCCAAGGCCTTGTGCTTATGAGAAAAACACCTTACCACTGAACAATTCCATCAGTAATATAAGTATAATTTTAAATAATGTATAACATTCATGAACCTGTGGAGCATAAATATGTTTCTCTTTGTCCAAGAATTCTATTTCTATATAGAATACATACTAATAGTATGAAACCATGATAAATACTGATATATAATATATTTATTTCTAATTTATTTTTCTTTATAAAAAGTTATTAAATACATGGCTACTGGGGAACAAATGATTGCAATTGCATACAAGTTACAAAAACAAAAATATGACAGACTACAAGCAGATTTCAACTGTGCAAATGAACATACTGTACATTTTTAGTTCATAAAATGATTACAACATGAATGTAAAAGTTATTACAACTTTATCCTTTTATTGTAATACTTTATTTATTTTATTCATTATTCTGTGCCCCTTTTAACCATTTCTACATTGGTGTATGCATTTTTATAGTGAAAAAAAGCATATTATAACAGAAACAAAATATTGTCATTGATTAAAGGGTTGTTTATAGCAAAGGGGTAAAATGAAAACAGAAAAGAGAAAACAGGTCTGAACTAATCAAGTTGCTTCAAAGAATAAAGAAAATTACATGAGCTCTAATATGAAACAGAGCAGGTAATTTAGAGGCAACTGGGATGTTTTCCATCATTTATGGCTTCTCTTGTCTTACTTACATTAAGATATCTAGGAATGATCATGTACAATAGCAATACTCTCACTAACCAATTCAGAAAGGAAGATCATGAATCATAGGCCAGCCAGAGATCCTGTTTCTGGATAAGTTAATTAATTAATTACATTAACGTTGAGATCAATTTTCTCAAGATTTGAGTATTGCTATTAATGTCATTCCTGAAATAAGTTTAGAGTAACTAGAGCAAAAGTATATTAATTGTTGGCAAATAATCTACTGTTTCTGTTTTCCCTAATGAAAAACACTGAGAAATATGGAGTCTGGATATAGAGATTGCTTCACAGGTAAAGTACTACCTTTGCAAGAGTGGGGACTGAGGTTTGGATCCCAGTAAATGTAAATGTTGGGTGGATGTGGTGGCCACCTGTCATCCCAATAACAGTACTATTGAGACTGATATAGATAGGGGGTCACAAGAACAAGCTAGCTAATTAGACAAGCCAAAACGGCTAACTTCAGATTCTATGAAACCTGTACCTCAATATGTAAGGTAGAGAGCAACTGAGGAAAATACTGGACATCAGCTTCAAATGCACACACAGATACCCACCAACCTGATCATAGATACACACACACACACACACACACACACACACCACAAATATATTGTAACCAGGTGTCCAAAACTGGAATAAAATAGACAATGAATCACAACCTGAAGTGGCAAATTATAATTAATGAAACACAATAAAACAGCAACCTCTTACATAAGGTGATCTAAGTGCCACTACTTGTAAAGCAATAACTAGATGGCAACCCCATAGATTGTCTCAACTAGTTCTCAAAAGGATTGAGAGATGCAAGGAATATCAGCACATTCTCACCCTGTTATAAATCATATGTTGACAAAATACAAATATATCATTATCTCTTCATAGGACTTCGGAGAGTGAAGCCCTGGAAACAAGTTAAAGAAACCCTCAAAAAAAATAACAATACATATTTACTGTTTACACCAATGGAAAATTGCATCATAGATTAAAAAGAAGAGACCAAATCTATAAAGCTTTAAAGATAAGTGAAAAATAATATATTCAAATAGAATTATGTAAAATCTCCAAAAATATTTTAGTTATATCAAATATACATAAAGGAGGAAAATTGAATTAATGTGCTATAAGACTGTTGTAAAATTGTGAGAGAAAAGTTGGGGGGTCTGGGGAGGACTGGAGGGAAGGATATGAGGGGAAGATTTGACAAAATACATTACACGCATGCATCTATTCTCAAACAAAAAAGTTGAAAACTAAATGATGTGGTTTTTCATATCTCTGAAAATCATGCAAACACTACCAGCAGAAGCAACAAAATAATAACTATCTTAATTGATGTTGATTTAGGTTTGCCTTTTTAACTCACAGCACCTGTAAAAGTCAAGAAGACAGTAGTAAAACTAAATAAAATAAAAATAGAACTTGGGGTGGAAAGTTTTAAGTAGGTATGGTGGTTGGAGGACCAGGGATATAAAGGTCATGGGGTGGTTAAATGATATGAAAAGCAGTATTAAAAAGCCACATGGAAGCATACTATTTCATAAGCCAAATACAAAATATAAATTAAAGTTTTTAATTGAAAATACCCTGCATTGATAGCTTAAGTTGCTCATAGCAATCATAGACTATTAAACGCAGACTGCAGTGCCTAATGAATTGTTGCTCATGGAGACCCAAGGTGCCTCCAGGACATGATAGGCTCTTGTTAGTATTCTTGGTTGTCTACCAGGACTAGGGGACAAGGCCTTACTGCTGTGCTATGCTGCTTACTGGGTGAGAAATGTCACCAATGGACTTACCCAGCTTTGAACCTTGTGTCTTAGGATTACTATTGTTGCAATAAAACATCATGAGAACTTGAGCAGGAAAGGGTCTAATTCATCAT
>CABHPH010150111.1:0-29502 GCA_902168325.1 Peromyscus nudipes
AGGTGCTCCCGTCACACCTCATCACTTACAAACTCTCGCAGGGCGTGGAAGATGGAACTGAACATCACCATCACCATCACCACCACGTCGCCGAAGGATGGACCGGAAGCAAAGCAAAAGATTCAGGTCGCAAAGCCTTGGGCAGCTCCAGTGGACGGATAAAACCGCGACTCAACAAAATCCGATTCCGAACCCAGATCATTCACACCACACCCTCCTTCAAGGATACCGAACAGCCCCTGGAGGAAGGGGAAGAGGAGGAAGAGGAAAGGTCTCTTAAAGGCTACTCATCTTCCTTCAAACTGAGACCGAAGTCCAATGTTTTTGGGTAAAAAAATAATCCGTGCTAGAAATGCTAAGGTTTAGTTGTCTTCAAGGTAGAATAATACTGGCTGTGGATAAGAAAGTGGAACCAGAAAAGACAGGATAAAATTAAGAATTTTAACTTGTAGGCTTGGGGTGGATCCGTAGTAATCCTTTCAGGATAGCCATTCTGGGGCAAGAGAATGTCTTAAATGATTCATAATACACTGATTTGTGCCTCTTCCCCCACCCCACCCTTGTAACCTGGAACGTGTGAGAACTGGAATTGATTGATGACTAAGAGCTGCTTTGCTTTAACCATTACTAGATACCATGCACAGTGAGGACTATCACACTTTCACGTCTGTTTTTCCAAGTCACTCTTAGGACATCAGAAAATGCAAACTATATGCTAATGGAAACTGAACCTGGTCATGTTTGTAAGTGAACCAAACTACAGGCTGCCCTGATTTCTTACTGTTCAGTTCGCACTTGCTCCTTCAGGTGCTAAAGAAGGTCCAGGTCAGAGTTGAAATGTGAAACTACAAATGAGAATTATGTGAGTCGAGCTGGGAATCCTGTTGGTATCTTACTTATATTGTAAGCAGCAATTCCCATTTTTTAAGAGCAATTTCAGTTTTAATCACTGAAGTAAAGAAATAGCATTTGCTTTTGAGTTACTGTAATCTGGTTTGTGCCTATATAACACTATTCAGTATACGGTACATGATTAATCACAAATTTTTATTTAAATAGAACACTTAGCAGCCTATGGTACTTTTTTTTAATGTGTGTCTTGATGATCACTAACTTGTTTTGCTACTCTGAAATTCTCACCTTTCTGGGGTTTGTACTCTGGTAATTCCTTTTGATGAAACTTACAGTACTTAGACTGATTGACGTATTACTTAACAAATCTTTTCTTGTTTAGAAAATAGCAGAAATCAGTATAAGTATTAATAAGCCTATGCTTCTGTGAAGTAGTTATTAAATCAACTTAATATGGTTCTCATATAAGAGATATTTAATTTTATTAATACATTCACAGTCTCTATGCTTCATAGCAACATTTTACAAATGTTCAAAATCTTTCACTTTTCTTGCATTTCTTCGTATCTACTCAAAGAGCCGTCTGTGGTGTAGTTACTGAAAAGCTAGATGGTTTGCCCATTTAAAAATGGGCAGATTTATTCTACTTTATAAAAGGAAAAAGAAACGGAACCATTTGTGTATTTCAATGCTGCTAGCTATTGCATTTCCTTATATATAAATGGAAAAATACTGTTCCTTAAAATTAAAGACTTTTATAACTGTGATCCTTAATTACATTCCATTCATTTGTGTTAGAGTAAATGGCTTTATAATCACTTTAAAATTTAACTCACAAACGTATTAAATCTTGTAACAGGATTAGAAACTTCTCTAGGAGGCTGATTTGACCAAATCCTCTCTTCGTCTTTCTGGTCTGATTGCTGAAACCTAAGTTGTTAGAGCCTACAAGATAGAGGTGGGAGTGAACAGCCAAGCCCACAGAGTGAGGAGACTGCATGGTTGGACAGAGCTGCAACATTTTGTTGTTAACTTTCCCAAATCATAGAAATTTCTAAGAGATTTGTCACATCTTTCGCAAGATAGCAGTTCAAACTGTTTAAATAGACTCATATGAAATACATTAGCTGTGGCTAAGGAGATGACTCAGTGGGTATAAGCACTTGTTCTGCAAGCGTGAGGACCTGTGTTTGAATCCCCAGCACCCATATAAAAGGCTAAGCCTTTATATGAGGATGCCTGTAACCCAGCACTGGGAGGAGAGACAGGCAGATCCCCAGAGCCCAGGGGCCGGCCAGCCTGCTTAAAACAGTGACTTCTAGTTCAGGGAGAGACTGTCTCAAGGCTATAAGGAAGGCATAGAGGAAATTACCTGACATTCTACTCAGGCCTCAGAATAAGCACACACGGGTGCTCCCAAACATTCTCGTGCCTACACTACACACACACATAAGTTGTTATCCGCTTATGTGCCTTTATCTTTGTTTTAGGATTTAAGAAGTAGATTGTGTACATTGATAGGCACTTTTTCTGTATATGAGTGAAAAGCCAGTGTAAAAAGCAATCATGTGTTCCATGTATAATCATTAACTATATCTAGTGCAGAATAAGCTTACAATTCTCATCAAGGACTTTTAAATTCCATCTAAGATAAGGCAACTATACAAGTAGATGTTTCAGAACCACATAAAGGTTCTAGTAAACAGTCATTTTTAACCCCTTCACATGTATGTTAGTAATTAATTGAATAAAATCTATAATTTTCTAGATTTTTAGATACCAAGTAAATACATCATTTAACTTTCTCTTTACACTAAAGGTTTAAAACTCTGATAAAACATTTAAATTGAGTCATTCCTGGACTGGCCAGACAGCTAGGCGGATAAAAGTGATTGTCTTTCAAGTCTGAAGAACTGAGTTTGACCCTAGAACTCACGGTGGAAGGAGAGAGCTAACTCCTGAAAGCTGGCCTGTGACCTCCACAGGTGTGCCGTGGCATATGCATTCCCATATACACACAAACGCAAAATTAATAAATTCAAATTTTAAAAACGAAGAGGGAACTCCTAGCATTCCTTGTCATAATGCACTTTGTACAGTAACTATAACATTTCAAGGTACTTAACTCCACTCCTCTTACTTTTCAATTTCCAAATCAAGAGTAGAAAAATGACTGTATAATTTGATAATCATGAAGTTGTAACTCCCAATAGTGGCAATACATTAAATACAGGCATCTGTTAACAAGAGACTGTGTAGTTTAAATACGAGTTTGTTCCCGTGTTCTCCTGGTACGCCTGTAACTGTGAATGTCGGTTTGCCTTTATGGTATGTAAAATGCAGTAAACTGTGGTACTAGTTTATTCACACCTGAAATATTGGAATATGATGTTTGTCTTTTGCTTTTTAAGTAAGTCAAAGTTTGTGAAGTTAAGAATCGGTAATTTTGTCAAAATAAAATGTTCATGGTAGAAATCGAATTGTCTAAGTTTCTTTAGCTACTTTACATGTGCATTGTTTTATGGTTTGCAAAATACTTTTCAAAGTTTCAATTTTTTTTTATTATTCTTTTCCTAATCGCTGAAGATATGGGCTACAGTGTCCTTAATTATAAGTAGAAAGTGAAGGTTCAAGGCCTTGAGTGTCTTCTTCCTTGCTGAAACTTTGTCTTTCCTGTACATGAAATTGTCATTTTTTTTTTTTTTTAAGAAACTGCTATAGTTTGGCAGCAATGATGAATGAGTCTCTTTGAACAAAGAACAGGACCTCAACCTCTACCTTTGAAAAAGAAGAAACATGGAGGCTGAGAAATGGCTCCATCAGTACAGGACATGCGCAGGCATAGATAGAAGCTAACCTAATCAAAGTAATCCCTCACAGGCATGCGGCACTGCTTGTGTCCTGGGTGGGTCTAGATCCTGTCACGTAAATTAATGTTAAAGATCATGAGGTGAATGTCAAAATTAAATACTTTAGTAATTTGCAGGAAACCAGGGTTCTTTTAAATTATGCCAATTGTAGGAAGATGTATAAAACTAGAGATCATGTTAATCTAAATAAGATATACTTAGAGAAGTGTTTCATGTTTTCACTCATGCAGAATCTAGATTATATATATCCATAGTTATGTGTATATATGTATATATGTGTGTATATATATATTTCTAGTAGTCATATATATATATATACATGCACGTGAAAGTAGAAGGGAAATTATTAGAAGAAAGGGAACTAAGGAAGGGAGAGGGGAACAAGAGAGGGTCATGGGTGAATATAAGCCAAATATACATTACACATGCAAAAATGTCATAATGGCACCTGTTAGTTTACGTGGTCATTAAAAAAAATGAGAAGGGGTCTGGAGAGATGGTGTAGCAGTGAAGAGTGCTTGCTGCTCTTCCAGAGGACTCCTTAAGTTCAGTTCCCAACGTATCTGGCAGCTCACAGCTGTCTATAACTCCAGCTACCAGGGGATCCACCACCCTGTACTGGCCTCTCAGTGTGTACCCATGCACACACATATGTTCACATACACTTTTTAAAAGGAATGGAAACCAACCACAAAGCGGTTCTTGGTGACGAGTCAAATCTTTATAAGATACCTAATGTTGGTGGGTTGGATGATGATTCCACATGAACTTGTTTCTCAAGATACGGTGGTGGGATTGTTTCTACACCGGTTCCTCTTTCATGCTGCTGTGGTGGTATTGTGTTCCCCAAAATATTGTGCATGCTAATAAACTTATCTGGGGTCAGAGAACAGGACAGCCACAATATTAAATATAGAGGATAGGCAGTGGTAGCACATGCCTTTAATCCTAGCATTCCAGAGGGAGAAATCCATGTGTTCAAGGATACAGCCAAGCATGGTGACACACGCCTTTAATCCCAGGGAGTGATGGCAGAAAGCAGAAAGATATATAAGGTGTGAAGACCAGAAACTAGCAGCATTTGGCCTGGTTAAGCATTTGGCTGGTTAAGCTTTTAGGTTTTGAGCAGCACAGTTCAGCTGAGATCCATTCGGATATGAGGACACAAGAGTCTGAGGAAACAAGATCAGCTGAGAAGTTGGCCAGGTGAGGTTAGCTGTGGCTTGTTCTGTCTTTCTGATCTTCCAGTGTTCACTCCAATACTTGGCTCCGGGTTTGATTTTTATTAATAAGACCATCTAAGATTCCTGCTACATGCTGCCATACACTTTTCCCTGGATCATCTTTCTAAATATTAATTTCATCTCAAGCAGGGGCTTTCCTCTTCGGCTTATCAGTTTCCTACTTTTCCCTGTGAATGTAGTGTTGAGGAATGCGTGGCAAGGACCTCACCCTAGCTTAGTGCCTTTCACGTTGAGTAAGTTGTGTTTCATGCTGTGGAAGTAGCTCTTTCAATGGAAGAGTTTACTGCTTCGTAGCATTAACCGTGTGGATAATTCAATAAAGGACATGCTAAGAGAAGAAGTATTTTTCATGCAATACAGCTCTTAAATGCCAGCCAACCACCTCATCTGCTACTCAACCAAGAGAACAGTCATTTATTCCGACCCTGGAGGTAAAACCAGCTTTATTAGGATTTTTCTATGTGAGCAATTTAAAAGATTCACCGACTAAGTTCAATTATAAAAAAAAAAAAAGTGCCTTATAGGATGACTCAGTTGCATACTCTTGGCACAATATGCTAGTTAGCCTTTTTTATTACTCTAAGTACAGTTGAGTGTGGAAATAGCTACTGATAATGTGGAAACCGCACCTCCCAAAAATGGGATAAGAAAATGAAGCTTAGTGTATCATAGAGAACTTTGGGGAAGAGGGCATTTTTTGTTGATTTTTTCACAATATGTACTTGTACTTCATATATACATACAAACATACATATCCGTGTGTGTCTTTGACTACATTGCTCCTCACAGTAATATTTCTAATAGTCATTTTAAACATGGCGATGGGTTACCTCAAGACACAACACTCACGTCTTTGAAGATAACAAGCCAGGGGCTGGAGAGATGGCTCAGCACTTAAGAGCACTGGCTGCTCTTCCGGGGGACCCGGCTTCAATTCCCAGCACCCACAGGGTGACTCACAACCACCTGTGCCTTGAGTGCCAGAAGACCCAGTGCCCTCTTCTGACCTCCATGGGCACCAGTCACACGTACATGCGTGCAAGTAAATACTAACACACATAAAAATAAGCAAATCTTTTTTTAAAAAAGAAAAGAACAAGCCAGAGCCCTGAAAAGTAAAAATTAATCATTTTATTTGTCTCTTTGTTTGGTTTTGGTTTTTCGAGCCAGGGTTTCTCTGTGTAACAATCCTGGCTGTCCTGGACCTCACTTTGTAGCCCAGGCTGGCCACGAACTCCAGAGATCCTCCCCCCTCTGGGCGCGCCCCCCCCCCCCCAGTGCTGGGATTAAAGGTGTGTGCCACCACCACCAGGCAAAATTAATCATTTAATTAGCATGCTTTTCTTGACTTTTTTTATTTTCTGGTCAAGAAACAATAAACCATCCTAACCAAAGCTTTAACCAAAGGTAGCCTGATAGACAGTGACACTAGCCAGTTCTTCACAAACTGGCTGAAGGAGGACCATATAAATTCATTTTTGGGTTTTTTTAAACCAACTTGATGTCGTTCTAATCAAAACCTGGAAGTCCTCATTAGAATGCCTTTCTGGGAGCTGCAAATTCAGTAAAAAGCATGCCCAGCATGTTCAAATGTCTGATGCCCAGTGTGGAACAACCACCACTCCAACAACAACCTTCTCTAGGTCTCTTAGCTTGCTATCTAGTAAATAAAACTAAGCATTCTTGACAGTGGTCTGGAAATTTCCCATACTGGTAACTGATCTAGTTTGCCTCTGAGAGGAAAAAAAATTTCCCCAGTGATGTGTCCAGCCTCCTGACATTAACAGTAGTTCACCCCAAAGAACTGCACAATTGGGTAACTAAAAACAAAAACACGAAAAGAAGGTTCAATATTTTAAGTAAAGTTATGATTTTGTGTTAGTTTGAACTACCTAGTTGGCTCTACCTGCCTGCATATCCACAACTTCTACACATGTATGTATGTATTTTCTTCAGGTCTCTAGCTAGAGTGAGCGCATATGTATAATACATTTGAAATTTTTATGGACATTATGATTACTTGTAAAAGCAAAGCCTTTGTAGCTGAGAAGCGTCCCCTATGCTAGCCACTCAGCCTCAACAATCCAGAGCCGCACACCTCTGCTATGACTCACCCATCCTGAGAGGCAATAGATCACGGCTTTCATCTTTCCTGGGTCAGGTACTGGGCAGCCAAGGATAACTGGACAGGTAAAGCCAGCAGCCTTATTTACAGTAGCTCTTCTAATCTGTCTCTATTTTCTTAATGAAGCCTCAGCAACAGTTCTCCCATTGTTTAACTCTCTTTAATACTCTAAATGGCTGGTTCATGGGCACTTGGTTTAAGCTACCAGAACTGTTAGAGGGGCACAGATTTAAATGTGAAGGCAATTGTATTGCAAAACGTATTCTTTATACAATTCTCTGGTTCTTCTGACCCTATCCATCATGGCTTTGGGGAGAGAGGAAATGAATATAGTTAATTTAGCTGTCCTGGTAAGGATGAAGGTATTCTAAAGAGACACTTGTATCCCTCCATTTGGCTGTAAGACTCTTGGTACAACAACCTCAAGAAATTGAAATTTCCCTAAGAATCGGTATGCTAGGTGAAGGAGAAAGAAGGAATCTGGTACCAACCAGAGCGGGGAGCTTTTCTTTGATTTCATACGGTGCGGACTTGGCAGACCACCTAACAGAAGAATCTGGAATTCTTGATAATAATGCCCAGAACCACACTCTGGAAAGGACTGTGTAGTTGTGCACAGCTCTTCCTATTAAACCCCCTGAAGATGGAATACAGATGGTCACTGAACTTCATTGTTTCTCTTCTCAGTGTAGCCACTGAGTAAATAGCCTTTCTCTGTCACTTCTTTGTAATCCGCCTGTTGAGGATGAGTAGCAGAGTCTAGTTGTTGGGGCTGCCAGAGACCAGGCTATAACTCTCACAACTCCAGTAACAAGACTACTTGTTCAGCATGAACCATGAGGCTCGGAGCAAGAACTTGTACACAATAACAACCAGACCAAAAACAAAGAAACAAAAGGCAATCTGAGAACTTTGAGCCCTGAATCCACCTCCTTTCCTTGTCTTCAGAAACATCATGTTCCACACTGGTGAGGTTATTCACCGGTTATCGCCTAATGGACCTTACCTGAGCAATTAATTGCCCTGTGAGGAAATAGCCAGGATTTCTTTCAAACTCCAAGTCAGATCCTTGCAACCCAGGTCTGTTTCTAGAGGAGACAGCTTATACACTGGCTAAATGAATATCTAGGAGAACCTAAAAACAAATGAAATACTGGAATTAACTGTATCTGTTGATACAGATACTAATGTCCAAGATTTGGGTATCACGTGCTGCCTTGAAGAGCTGCACATAGCTATAATGATTGGTTGGCTGACTGAAACCTGAGCCCAGCATTTAACAAAGTAGGCTGTCAAAATGTCCCTGGTATAACCAAAAGGGAGGAATTCAAAAGATTTAATATGAGAAAGTTGAAAGGAATTTATTTATCTCTTGTGTTTCTCCTGCCTGTCGCCTGGTTGTATCTTTCAGGAAGACCCTAGAGACATCCTCCACCAAGGCTGTGAGGTAAAAATAATGTTGGGAGTAGGAAGGTCCAGTAGCCGCGAAAAGCACTGTGTGAAAGACAATGGGACATTGTCCTCAAAGGACACTTTCTGATTCCATGAGAAAGATGGGATCCAGAGTGGTGATGTTCAGCCATCGATGCTCACCTAGTAGGCAAGGTGGGTGCAATCACTATGCCATTCAAAGAATAAAGACCGTGCAGGTATGAAGCACAGGGATCACAGTTACCTTTGGAATAAAGCCAATGGCACACTGCCCCAGCCCACCCCCAAAAGCACAACTTCACCTGTGGACACAGGAAAGGGGTAGGTCTAAACACAGAAACATAATGGCCACCCTGTTGCTTTCAACCTCCGGTCATTACCAGATCACAGTGGCAACAAGCCCCCTGGTAACCACATTTCCTTAGGAAGGAATCTTCTCTACTGTCAGATATGCAGTAGTTTATCATCCTCTGCCCGAGCCATCTTTTAAGGGGCCTGAGGCTGTGTGGGGGAGAGGTAAACACTGGGATTTGGAGTCTGATGGTGGGTGCACTAAGTAAATGCAAATGCCCGGAAAGCCAAACAGTGCTCATCTACAGGTCAAAGCAGATCCAGAGAATTCTCTGTGTGTTGCAGGGACTCCCTACGTCCAGGGTGTTTAGGAAGAACTTTCTGAGAGGAAATTAGCCAACTGTTCAGCTGGATTAAGCAGGATAAATTAGATTGCGAAGTCACTTTCACCCCAGAAGCCTGCCCCATCTGTGCCCCAGGGTGGAACAGCTGTCCCACAGATCTCTTTTGTGGCCCAAAATGTCCAATTAAGTACCTGGAACCCTTTCCATAAAGAGGAAAGAGTTTTGAATGCTGCTCAGAATAGGAAAATGGTTCTGGTGTCTTTAAAAGGAAAGGAAGGGCCCCTGTGGCAGACGGTGAGAGGGCCAGCCAAGCCCTCTCTTCCTAGCCAAGCCCTACAAGATTCCAGTCAGGGCAGGACAGCCTGTGGGCTGTGGGAGCCACCAAAGCAGGAGCTGCGGTGTGAGCAGAAGGGGCCAGCCCCTCCCACTTCTTTACCCTTGCTGAGACGCCAGGCATCCAGGCAGCCTCGCCACCTGGTGAGTCCAGAGCCTCACCTCAGAGTGGCCAAGGGGTATGTGCCAGTTTTTCTGTGTGGGAAGTTCCTTAGCTGCACGTGTTGCACAGGAGACTGCAAAGAGAAGCTTTGCATGGTCCTTTCTTCCAGTTCTCCAAGCCTGCTCCCTCCAACCAAGACAGGATAGTCTTTCTGTTCTCAGAACTCCTTTGCCCCATGCACATGTGGTCTGCCTGAGTTCTGCACCACCTGGGTACCCTTGCTTTGTTTCTACTTCTCAGTTATAAAGACAAACAAAGCTGGAGGGGAGGGGAGACCTGCTGCCACACTTTCTAGGTTCCTTAGATGTCTGTATTTTTATGGTTTCTGTTTTATATTGATGGTCTCTGTGTTACAGATACTTATAAGATTAAAAGGGGCCAAAAGAGGAAAATATATATTAGACGTTTGACTAACAAAGGAACCAAGATCTCCCTCCTTCATAGAATCATTATAATATTCTGCAACTTTATAAGAAGGAGAATACTTACCAAGCTTTTCAGGTTGTAGGCACATAAACTGGTTATGGACATGTAGATCACTTGGTCAGTCTTATAGAGAAACAAATACCTTTCAGGTAAGAATAATATTGGAAAACTGTCATACGCTGTTTGAGCTCACTGAAAAGCTGGCTCTGGGGATGGGATTATCCACCTACTTCAGATCCAAAGCATGTTTGTCTCAAAGGTTCCTCCAAAGCCCCCATCCTGGATCAAGCTGGCCCCCTGACTCTGTGACAGGGAGAACAGAACATCCCAGGAAAAGACGTTGTGTGCTTGAGAGCAGCTAAGAGTTAAACTATTTCCAATAAAGGTTACTTTTATTTATCTCTTGGTATAAAGGTGCCTATGATGAAACCAGCTAACAGCGTGCTTATACAGGAAAAGGATAAAAGGGACCCCTGAATAAACTCTCTCAGTAATAACCCAGTCTCATAGTCAGCTGAATTCTGTTAGATGCTGTAAACATCAACTTAATGATGATTATAATAAGTAACTCTACACCCTGCATAAGTCACAAAGGCTGTCTTATGTTTTCTTGGAAACTTATAAGGCCTAATGATTTAACAGTATGTATACAGGTAATACTAAGGTTTTTTTGTTTTGTTTTGTTTTAGGTTTTGTTGTTTGTTTTGTTGAGACAGGGTCTCCCTACATAGCCATGGTTGTCCTGGAACTCACTATGTAGACCAGTTTGGCCCGGAACTCACAGAGATCCGCCTGCCTCTGCCTCCCCAGTGCTTGGATTAAAGGCGTGTGTCGCCATGCCCAGCCGATGACACTCATTATTACCTTACTCTGTGTACAATTTGGATTCAACCTTCTACTAGGATGATGTTTCACAGTATCTTCTAAACTGAACAATTGCCATCTTCATAACTCCCGCTGTGTCTGCTAAAAACAGTCACACTTGAGGTTAAAGGCAGAGGCCAGACTAAGCAGTGGTGGCTCACACCTTTAATCCCAGCACTCAGGAGGCAGAGGCAGGTGATCTCTGTGAGTTCGAGGCCAACCTGGTCTACGGAGTGATCCAGGACAGCCAGGACTACCAGAGAAACCCTGTCTCAAATAAATAAATAAATAAATAAATAAATAAATAAATAAATAAATAAATAAATAAAAGCAGAGACTATCTTGATATACTTGCTAACCCGGTTTAAGTTCTGGCTCACCCTTTTTGAAGATAAATAAGTACATTTCCTTGCCGAACACTTTCACTTTGTTCTCATATTCTTTTAAGTGACAGGTGTGACACGGAGATTATTCCCTTCTACAAGCCTTCAAGCCTGTGGTCATCCTGGAATTCAGAACGACAGGGTTGCCCAAACACACACTGACCAGTGACTGAATCTCGCCTCCAGCATCCGTGAGTTAGAGAAGGCACCTGCATGTGAAGAAGTTATCCACAACATCCATGGCCACACCCTGGAGCCAGAGCAATCATCTTGTGGAGTCCAGCTGGTCTCTCAAGGCAGGACTCCTGGGAGCCACTTTGTAAAGCCAGAGCAGAGAGAACCTTAGGTTGAACGAATCCAATTAAGCACGCATCTTGTTTCCTTCCCCGGTCCTTCCTCTATTAAACCGAAAACTCTTGTTAGTGCCCCCCCCATAAGACCTGGGGCTACTGATCCCATTTATCTGTTCCTCCTCCCAGTATTAATTGAGTCTCCTTTTCCTACTTCTCACTGTTACTCACCCTCAATTGGTGTTTCAGGATGATTGGCAGAATGGAGACATTTTCCTTAAAACTCTAATAACTTTCATTTATTATAATATATTTTTACATTTATTTGATTTTTTTAAGAATGCAGTTAAAAAATTACTCATCTGGATGACTGGTTTTTTTTTTTTTTTAAACCTTCCCATATTTTGACCTGGGGTGAGTGCTTCACTTGGCAGTCTTAAAGCTAGAATTGGCTGGGCAGTGGTGGCGCACGCCTTTAATCCCAGCACTCAGGAGGCAGAGGCAAGTGGATCTCTGTGAGTTCAAAGTCAGCCTGGTCTGCGGAGTGAGTTCCAGGACAGGCTCCAAAGGTACACAGAGAAACCCTGTCTCAAAAAAAAAAAAAAAAAGCTAGGATCAAATCCGAGGTGATCAGATATGAATGTCAGTTAACGTGGGGCCCAGAAATATAACCAACCGAGAGAACATACCCAGGGAAGAGCACACAGGGAGTTCCTCAGGAAGGGACGGGAAGGAGCTTAGGTTTGCCAGCACCCTGGAGGCTTTTCTCATGTCAGAGTTTTAGTTTCCCTTTGAGGCAGTTTGGGAACAGGATGAGTTGAAGGTTTCTGAGGTCCATGAAAGACAGCTGTAATAGAAAGACTGAAAGCCCTTAGCCCCCCTTGGCTTCATTCAAACTAGGGGACAGGCTTGAGAAAGTCTTCATTATAGGAACTTGAGAGTAGAAGATATTATGTGACCATATAAGGTCACAAAGGCCCTGTCTCTGTCCTTGTTGCCCCAAGCAAGGCCACAAGTGAAGTTGGTACACTTACAAACTCTTCTATTTTTTATTTAACAAACTCTCTCTTTTCCTGTAACTATCCTTGTGTCTCTGTGCAATTCATTGTAGAAGGCAACAAGAACTTAGAAACTCCAGCATCTACCATCCGAAGCGAATCCATGCTCTAACCCTTGGACTTCCCATCCCTTTGGCTCTCCTTTGTGTCTTGGTGATTTTTTGTTTTTGTGGGGTTGAGAGTATAACCCATGTCCTTATGCACACTAGGTAAGTTCTCCACTACACTTCCATCCCCGGGTCTTGCAAGCCTTACAACCATTCCTGAATATGCTGGCAAGAAAGTGTTTGGTCTGTTTCTCGAGCAGAGTTCTCAAAGTGGAAATGCACAGTTCTGGGAGCTAGCGTTCGGGAGGCAGCTATTCTAAGTAACATCAAGTATGATTCTTTTCCATCAAATACTATAAAACGTGTATTTATAACAAGGAAATTCAATTTTTTGTCTTCTCCACCTTGTAAGACTTTTATTCAAATGTTTTAACCCCTCCCCACATGCCCAGTAAAAACTTTGTTTACACAAAGACCCTTCCGCTGCATTCCAGAAATTTGATGGTCTAGAGCAATGACCTCTTCCCCCGTCCCTTCTTCATTTCCTGTCACCAATTCTTTTTAAGACTAACTAATCGAAAAAGACTATGAGATCGGACCTCAGCCAATTGGGGGAAAGGCACCAGTCGCCACCCGCATTAAAACCAAGTACACTTCCTGCCCCTGCTCTGGCGAGCAGTTCAACCTTTGCTTAGGAATGCAGCAGCAATTCCCGTTAGATAGAGAGACAAGTCTCAGGCAGAAAGGATGCATTTAAGGCATTGCTCACTCCTCGAGCATCAGCTACATGGAGCTACGACTCCGTGCCAATTCAGTAAAGCTACCAAGTCACTGGTCGTTAGTCACTAAATTGATGAAGGTTGGCTATGTTTATTATACCACTGCTTCAAGCCTCTGCCTCCAGTCTGTCAGCAAACTCGCTACAATGTAGCATTAACCTTAGACTCTGTTGGGAATCCAGTTCCCCAGAGGGTGGTCAAGTGAGAGAAGATGGTACCTGTGACGGCTAGTTTGTCAACTTGACTACATCTGAAATTAACTAAAATCCAAGTGGCTGGATACATCTGTGCGGGATTTTTAATTAATTAAATCATTTGATGTGGGGAGACCCACCTTTAATCCAGACCCTTGGAGGTAGGAAAATGCACCTTAAATCCAGATCGTTTAAGGTGGGAAGATCCACCTTTAATCTGGGCCACATCACCTGCTGGCAGCTTATATAAAGGACATAGAAGAAGGAAGCTTGCTCTCTGCCTGCTTGCTCTCACTCTTGTTAACAAGTCCATTCCTTCACTGACCTTGGAGCCTCCTCCTTCAGGATACCGAAGACCAGCTGAGACATTCAGCCTCGTGGACTGAGCAACTACTGGGTACTCATTGGACCTTCTGTTTGTAGACAGCCATTGTTGAACTAGCTGAACCACAGCCTGTAAGATATTCTAATAAATCCCCTTTCTTTATATAGACAGACAGACAAACAGACAGACAGATATAAATCCATCCTATAAGCCCTGTTATCTAGAAAACCCTGACTAATACAGCACCCTAGAAATAAAAATACTGTGGAATTGCGCCCAGGAACTGAAGAGTAATCTCGCTCCTGGAATTCATAGGGACGTTTGGAATCCTGCTGGTTATGAATCCCAGCATTGTCCTGTGATGCCACACAGTCTGGGAGCCTAACAAAAGCTGCTCAGAGTTTGCACTCCGATGCTTATTCCTGGGGCTGGAAGCTCCAGGAACAAACCAGATACGGTGAAGTTCCTAAATGTGATACCGTTTGACCTGCCTGGTTTTGTTGACTTCCTCTCCTGTTGGTTTTAAGTGGTGGGACTTGGGGCTTGCGACAAGCGCAGCTGGGCTGTGAGACATGGGAATGGGGATCCTCCCTTGGGGTTCTTGGTCTCATTGATAACAGAATTTAAGACCAGACTCAAATGGAAGCTTAAGGACAATTTTATTAGAGTTTAAAAGAAAAGCTTCCAGGGCAGGTAAGCTGTCAGCCTCAGCAGCCTCCTAGAGGAGGAGAATGGAGGAGAGAAGGGAAAAAGGCTATTTAAGCTAGCATGAAGGTCAGACATGATAGCTAAGGAGCCACATAGCATGAAGGGAGGCTTTAAAAAAAAAAGATCAAAGAAGTCTCAAACGTTGCGGAAGTCCAAAGCAAAGCATGCTTAGAAAAGAGAGAGAAAGAAGTGAATGGGAAGTTAGGTTTTTCTGAATAATCTCCCCAAGTGGTAAGACTTGCAAAGCTGCAGGCCATGGTCCAGTAAGCGACTATGCTAGTGGCAGAGAAAGTACAGTATCTTATTGAGGCACTGGTTACTATCTAGTATGGCGAAAGGTGAGCCAACCTTCTTCAGGAGGTGTTTCCTTGGCCAGGCGATTGACTGAACCCAACTGCAATTTCAGGTCTCCACCCAAGGCAGATCCTCTACTCTCTTGACCAGAATTTTCTTTTTTTCTTTTTTTTTTTTGGGGGGGGGGGGGCGTTCGAGACAGGGTTTCTCTGTGTAGCTTTGGAGCCTATCCCAGAACTCACTCTGCAGACCAGGCTGGCCTTGAACTGCCAGAGATCCACCTGCCTCTGCCTTCCGAGTGCTGGGATTAAAGGCGTGCACCACCACCTTCCGGCTCAGAATTTTTCTCTTAGTGGGCTACTATTGCTACCCTAACAGCTGAAAGCACATTTATATTTAGGCAACAACTCTAGTCTTAGGAAAGCTGAATGGAAGCCAGAGGGATTGGGGGGGATAGTGAGTGCCTGAATTAGGTAATGGCCGTGGCAGGGAAGGGGCTGGAGTTTCAACACAAGGGTGGGGGATTTCAGCAAGCATTAAGGGAACAGAAAGTTCCTTGGTCAGGGTCTGGCAGAGTTTGTTCTGAAATGACTGAGGTAACATCATCTTGTTCTGACTCCATTTTGTGTTTACTTAGACCATTCTCAACCCTCTATCCCCTCCCTACAACGATCTGCCTTGGCAACACATTTGAGTTTTCCATGACCTGGATCATGGTCCAGTTGTAGTAACCAAAATAATAAAAGTAAACTAATATAACTAAAAAAAAATAGAAGTAAAAAAATAATTGACATTATGTCTAAAATTCCATGCTCTGCTAGGAATGAATAGTTCAAGATTACTTTGGCCCTCTTCTAACTTTGATATAAATGATGGTCCTGGTGATTTTTTCATTTAAAAACTCTGTACCCCTGAGCTTGGGTACCAGGAAATTTTTCAGAGGCACACACCCGTTCTTGGTCTGGCCATCAATAAAAATGACTTAAAGCTTTTAATTGGCTTGATCAACATGGTGGTCAATGACTCTCTTGTGTGGATCCTTTCAATTCAAGGTTTATTCCAACACACCTGAATCGTGCTGAGGAGTTCTTTTCAGGGACCTCTACTCAGGTGAAGACTCCACTGCTGAAGAGACAGAAAGACATGCAAACTATCGTTAGGGGGTGGGAGAGAAAGAGCAGTGGAAGCTTCAAGTACGGTCAGGCATGCGCTGAAAAGAGGTTGTAATTGTTAAGATTAGTACCATTGATAAGAGTCCTCTTCTCCCTAAGGATGCTCTCTCACAGTATCAGAAGGAGCTTTGCAAGGTCCTAAGGGAGAAAAGCAATCAGTAGTTCTGCCTGGCTGCAATGCCTATGAACTGCAATAATAATAGAATGGCAGGATACCCTGAATAATTCAATAGTGACACTTAGATCCTAGAGATGGAGAGAGACAGAAGGATGTAAATACAGTACTCATATATGAAATTCTAAAAGTAAATAAACAAATAAATAAATTGACTTAGAAAAAAGAAAAGATGAGGTCTGTACTGGAAAGTTGGAAAGAATACCCTCAGGCCAAGAACCCACAGAGCTGACCTTCCAGTGTGTGAAGGGAGAAAAGCCCAAGGGGTTGCTTGCTCCTAGAACGCTTCAAAAGTGGTTCAAGAAGGGAAGAGCCCATTCCAAGCTGGCAGCCAAACTTGGACATGCCATCATGTGGTACCGGGTTCGGAAGCCAAGAGTGAGGGCTCCAGGGCGGGCGTCTTCCTCTTCATTTTCAGAGAGCTGCTGAGGCCAGGCAACACGTGAGAGGGGATTCCCTGTGAGGTCCCGAGGGGCCATTGCCTGAAACTGTGAAAGGGAAGCCAGGGTCCCAGCTGAGATGCCACAGCTGTGAGACATCTGCCAAGGACAGCTGCATGCTGGGAGCAGAACCAGCCAGAAGAGGGAGGGGAAGGGAGAGAGAGAGAGATTACAGGAAGCCAAGTTGGAGGGGTGGAGCTATCTGAAGTCCCAGACACGTTACATGGAGCAACAATTGGTGTTTGCCCTACTAGGCTTCTGATTTTGGGTCCAGTATCTCCTCATTATGTTTCCAACCCTCCCTTTCGGAACGGGAATGAATATTCTGTGCCACTGGATGTTTCAAGTATGATGTTTCCCCTTTGATTTTGCAGAGGGCTATTGCTAAAGAGATTGTCTTGAGCCTCAGAGGAAGCTAGAGTTTTGAACAATTTTGAGGGAGTGAGATGGAGTGGTTTGAATGAACAATGTCCCTTCCAGGCTCAGGTCCACTTGAACACTTGCTCCCCAGTGAGTGCATGGTTATACCATGTTTAGTAGATGCTGCTGTGGGATGTTCTGTATGTCAAATTGTTCTGACTGGTCAATAAATAAAAAACCAGTGGCCAGGTAGGAAGTATAGGTGGGACTAACAGAGAGGAGAATAGAGAGAACAGGAAGGTGGAGGGAGACACTGCCAGCCGCCGCCATGACATGCAGCATGTGAAGATGCTGGTAAGCCACGAGCCACGTGGCAAGGTATAGATTTATAGAAATGGATTAATTTAAGATATAAGAACAGTTAGCAAGAAGCCTGCCATGGCCATACAGTTTGTAAGCAGTATAAGTCTGTGTGTTTACTTGGTTGGGTCTGAGCAGCTGTGGGACTGGCTGGTGACAGAGATTTGTCCTGACTGTGGGCCAGGCAGGAAAACCCTAGCTACAAGATGCTACCTAGCTGGAGGAAATACGTCGCTGGAGGCGAGCTTTGGGAGCTCATCGTCTTGCCCCATTTCCAGTTTGTTTTCTTTACTTTCTGTGTGTGGACGGAAATGTGACCAGCGAGCTTCCTGCTCTGGCTGCCTGCTTCCCTGTCTTCACGGCCGCTGTGGCTCTCTCTGACTCTCTCTCTCTCTGGAATGTAAGCCCGCCGAATAAACTTTCTTCTGTAGAATGCTTTTGCTCATGGTGTTGTATCACAACAATAGAAAGTAACTAGTGCACACATCAGACACCAAAGTGAAGCACTCTTCCTTCCCCTCTCTCTGCCCTTCGTTTTTAAATTTGTCTCTCCATTCTGTCTTAGGATAAATTGATTTTTCACTCGGTAATTTTTTTTTCTCCATAGGCACAAATCAGAATCCCAGTGTCCTTTCATGAACTGAAATTCCCAGAGGAAAGGCAGCCCCACGTTAAATATTCTACAAGGTTGATTAAATAATTTGTAGCCTATGGAGAGTTGGAATGGCACAGATTCAGAGCCAAATTATCCTTGGGTGTTTTTAGTTCCATGAATAGTTATTCATTGTCCACCTCTATAATTGATTGACAGTAGGTATAAATGATTCCTTGCAGTCACCCACCACCTCCAGCTCTTACAATCTTTCTGTCCTTTCTACCTTCATATACAGCAGTATAATAACAGTCAATCATCTATTAACTACTGCCATGCTGATGAAGGGCATAATCCCTACCTAAAAGAGACCACAGGCCTCTATCCCTATTTTATCTGTTGGCTGGAGAGACCAGATGTTGGCATCTCTGTAAGAGGAGTTGCTTGGAATCCCTGAATTATATGGAATTAAGTTGGAAATCGTTATATATCCTAAAAGCAAGTCACAGTTTTATAGGATTAAAATACAAGGTTGAAGCAAGATGATCATCCCTCTGGTGTCCCCAGAGATTTCTGGGAAAGGGGTTGGATTGTGGTGGGACAGTGACTGGAGTAAGCTACATCCAAGATTAGCATATTAAAGAAGCCAATGGCAGAGAAAGATTGAAAGCCCTTCCCTATCTGAGCTTCCTAACAGGGTATTCTCAAGAAAAGCCCAAAATACATAAACGTGAGTAAGGTGGGTCCTATGCAAATGTCCTATAGAAGGTCACATGGCTTATAGCCACATGATTTGGGGGCAGGGGTGTTTATCTCAATTCACCAGTCTACTTCCATTGTAAGGTGTGTTTTCCTTTTCTTAATACACTGTCTTTCTCTTTCTTTCTTTCTTTTTTTTTTTTTTGATTCGGAGCTGAGGACCGAACCCAGGGCCTTGCACTTGCTAGGCAAGCGCGCTACCACTGAGCTAAATCCCCAACCCCGTCTTTCTCTTTCTAACCATGTGTCCTCGATCTAATACTTTGCTGTGGCACTCAAGAGCCTGGATGCTTCAGCAGGTGGCGTGGGATTCAGATCCATGGCTGTGACAATGTCCCATCATACAGCCATGCAACCCCCTTATTAGGGGGTAAGATCTGAAGCACAAAAAATGGTACTCAAGCTAACCAACAATGGAACTATGTAACGCTCCTGGCGGCCACTGTGTGGGAGTTGGACTGTGAGGGAAAATTTGAGGACTCTGCCAGGTGGGAGGGGCAGGAGCAGTGGGCATGTACAAGGACAAGTTGGCACAGATACCCGAACCTACAGGAAGGACAGCTGAGGGATTGCGAGGGAGACAAGGTGGTTGGGGAACATGTAAACACTGACTCATGAATCTGTCACATGGAAGGCTGGTAGGATTTGTGACATTGCCCTCGCTCCACCCAACTATGCAATGGTGACCTGAGTCATGAGCTAAGAGCTGGCATAGTTACCAAATACAGAATAAACAGTGCTGCCAAGACTTTGACCAAAGTTACTTTGTTTTTTGTTTTTGTTTTTGAGACAGGGTCTTCCTATTATGTAGCTCTGGCTGTCCAGGAACTCACTCTGTAGACCAGGCTGGCCTCGAACTCACAGAGATCTGCCTGCTTCTGCCTCCAGAGTGCTGGGATTAAAGGCATGGGCCATCGTGCGTGACATGGTGAAGATTTTATTTTTAAGACTAGTGGGTTGGGGGGTGTAGCTCAGTTTATAGAATGCTTGCCTAGCATCCATGAAGCCCTGGATGTAAATCCACATGAACACCAGTGACATCAACGCTACCCAACAAGTACATGTCAACCTCATGGCATTGTCCTGCCTTCTTCATGTGCATGATGTTACCTAGTCAACACCAGTGTGCCCACAAAGAAGCCCTAACTCTGAGGAGCATATTCATTTCAGGCACTGTAAGTTTGTATACAGGTCTCTCCTGTGGCTTCCTGACAGTGTTCATTCACAACTTTGTCTTCCAACGTTTCTTAAGGCAGGGATTTTAAGGATGATACAATGATCCAGATAACTTGAAAAAAGTGCTGAGGGATGAGAACCCTGCAAAGGAAGGAGGTAGGCAAAAGGAAAATAAAATTCCAGTGCTGTTTGTTAGGGCTATCTATACCCTGCAAGAAAACTACTCTGAATTTGATGCTATGGCGCTACCTGGGCAGCGTGTGGTAGGTACTGGGTCTTGTCTTTAGGGCCTACGGGGCACTGCAGAACTATGTAAGTCTTGTGACTACATCAGAAAAGCTCTTCCCTCAGTCCAGGTCTTGACAGTCTACCTGGGGACACCTGCTGGGTCAATTTAGTGCCTATTCCTGCAGGAGTCTCTGCTCTCTTACTGATCTGAGCTCTGGGAAGATTCTGGAATGGCTCCTTCCTCTCCAGGCATCAGCAACCGGTTACCAGCTCTTCTGTCAGCAGTGAGGCTTGTGCAGGGCCCTGGCTGGGCAGTCTGCTATGTGCTGAAAACGGCTGTCATTTTATCTTCTCCTTCAGAATGGATCCAAGATTATTTTCTCTTTCCCGGTGTCGCGCCTGTGTCTTTCTTTGCAGGCTGATACTTCATAGAACTCAGGAAGGCAGCTAAGGGACAGGGAGACAGGCTTTTAGAAAACCCAGTGTAAAGTCGGGCGGTGGTGGCACACGCCTTTAATCCCAGCACTCGGGAGGCAGAGGCAGGCGGATCTCTGTGAGTTCCAGACCAGCCTGAGCTACAAAATGAGTTCCAGGAAAAGCGCCAAAGCTACACAGAGAAACCCTGTCTCAAAAAAAAGAAAAAGAAAAAGAGAGAGAGAGAGAGAAGAGAAAATGCAGTCCAGAGGGCGTGGGCAGCAGAACAGCAAGTTTGTAGACGAGCTGTGGACGTGTTAGGGTTGGGACAACTAGACAATTCATAGGCCTCTGAAAAGAAGCCTGCAGACTATATTCTAACATCCACTTCCAACTCTGTTTAGGACAAAACACAGCAGAACTGAAATTTGAACCAGGTGCCTTCATCTTGCAGTCTGTGGGCAGGATCAACAGGCAGAGAGAAGCGAAACTGTCTTCAGAAAACAATTGAGAGAGTTTTTATGGGCTGTAGCATATGTCCAGTATCTGCTTCTCCCACAGACAAATGAGCAAGGCACCCCTCCCTCCACTCTTGCATGTAGTTTGCAATTATTTTATTGAGAATTTTTGTATCTGTATTCATAAGGGATATTGGTCTGTAGTTTTCTTTTTTTGTTGGGTGGGTCTTTGTGTAGTTTTGGAATCACAGTAATAGTGGCTTCATTAAAAATGAATTAGGAGATGTTCCTTTTGTTCCTATTTTGTGAAATAATTTGAGGAGCATTGGTGTTAAAGTCTCCTTTAAAGGTCTTGTAGAGTTCTGTGTTGAATCCAACTAGCTCTGGCCTTTTTTATTTGGGAAACGTTTAATTACTTCTTCCATTTCACTAGGGGTTATGGGTCTACTTAAAGTGCTTATCTGATCTTGATTTAATTTTGATAGGTCATATATATCAAGAAATTTATCTATTTCTTTCATATTTTCCAGTTTGGTAAAATACAGATTTGGCGAAATACAGTTTGAATTTCCTCCATGTCTGTTATAATGCCCCCCTTTTCTGTTCTAATTTTATTAATTTAGATCTCTCTATGTCTTATGGTTAATTTGACTAAGGATTTGTCAATCTTGTTGATTTTCTCAAAGAACCCACTCTTCATTTTATTGATTCTTTGTATTTTTTGTTTATATTCCATCGATTTCAGCCCTGAATTTAATGATTTCTTTACATCTACCCTCTTTTTCAGATATTGTTTCTTGTTGTTCTAGAGTTTTCAAGTGTGCTGTTGAGTTACTAGTAAGAAATTTCTCCAGTTTTTTTTTCTTTTTTTGTTTTTTTTTTGTTTTTTTTTCTGGTTTTGTTTTGTTTTGTTTTGTTTTGATGCAGACACTTAGTACTATGCACTTGTCTCTTAGAATTGGCTTCATTGTGTCCTATAGGTTTGGATATTTTATTTTCATTCTGTTCTAAAGAGCTGTTAATTTCCTTCTTCATGTCTGTCTTGACCCAAGCTTCATTAATTAGTGAGTTATTCAGTTTCCATGAGTTTTTAAGACTTCTGTTGTTTCGGCTGGGCGGTGGTGGCGCACGCCTTTAATCCCAGCACTCGGGAGGCAGAGCCAGCCTGGTCTACCAAGTGAGCTCCAGGAAAGGCACAAAGCTACACAGAGAAACCCTGTCTCGAAAAACCAAAAAAAAAAAAAAAAAAAAGATTTCTGTTGTTTCTGTTGTTGTTAATATCCAGCTTTAATCCATGGTGATCAGACAGGCATCAGGGTGTTATTTTAATTTTCTTATATCTTTTGAGACTTGCTCTGTGTCCACTGTAGTCAATTTTGGAGAAACTTCCATGAGCTCCTGAGGAGAAAGTGTATTCTTTAGTGTTGAGGTGGAATGTTCTGTAGATATCATCTAGGGCCATTTGATATATGACATTAATTAATTCCACAATTTCTGTTTGGTTTTCATTTGAGTGAACTATCTATTGGTGAGGATGGGATATTGAAGTCACCAACTATCACTGTGTGAGGGTCAATATGTGATTTTAGCTGTAGTAAATGTTTATTTTTATGAGCTTGGGTGTCCTTGTGTTTGGTGCATAAATATTTAGAATTTTAGTAAATTCTTGGTGAATTTTTCCTTAAATGAGTACGTAGTGTCTTTCCTTATCTCTTTCTGATTAGCTTTGGTTTGAAGTCTATTTTTTTCAGATATTTTGATAGCTATACTTGCTTGCTTCTTGGGTCCATTTGCCTGAAGTATTTTTTCCATTCTTTTACCCTGAGGTGATGTCTATCCTTGATGGTGAGGAGTGTTTCTTGGATGCAGCAGAAAGATGATCCTGTTTTCTAACCCTTGTTTTTTTATTGAGGAATTGAGACCACTGATATTAATAGGTATTAATGAGCAGTGTTTATTGATACCTGTTGTTTTGTTGTGGTGGTCCCTCTTTTGTTTTACTGTTCTTAGATTATCTATTCCTCATGTCCTCGTATATGAACTTAACCTCTTCAGACTAAAATCCCCTAGTGTCTTCTGAAGAGCTGAGTTGGAAGATAGAAATTGCTTAAACTTGACTTTGTTATGGAATGTTTTTCTTTGTCTGTTAATTGTGATTGATAGTTTTGTTGAGTATAGTGGTTTGGGCTGGTATCTGTTATCTCTCAGAGTTTGTAGAACATCTATTCAGGCCCTTCTGACTTTCAGAATCTCAATTGAAAATTGTGTTATTCTAATGGGCCTGCCTTTATATGTGACTTGGTCTTTTTCCCTTGTAGCTTATATTATTCTTTGTTCTGTCCATTTAGTGTTTTGATTATCATGTGTCATGAGGAATTTCTTTTCTGGTTCTTTCTATCTGGTGTTCTGTATGCTTCTTGTACCTTGATAGGCATCTCTTCCTAAAGAATAGGAAATTTTCTTCTATGATTTTGTTAGAAATGTTTTCTGTGCCTTTGACTTGGGTTTCTTCTCTTTCCTCTACACCTATTAATTGTAGATTTGGACTTTTCATAGTGAATATTTTGTGCCTGATTTATTTTATATTTAACATTTTCATTGACTGAGATAACCATTTCTTCTGCCTTGTCTTCAACACCTGAGATTCTTTCTCCTCTGTAGTTTTTCTTTGGCCTCCTAAAACTTCCATTTCCAGTTTTATTTCAGTTGAGGTTTTCTTTAGTGGTTCTATTTCTTTGGTAAATTCTACTTTCATGTCTTGAAATGCCTTCATTATTTCATTCAACTGTTTGTTTGTTTTCACAGTCTTTAGTAAAGCATTTATTTATAACCTCTTTAAGGTCCTTTAACATATTCATAATTGCTATTTTAAAATCCTTGTCTTCTGCTTCAGCTAAATTGCTTTTCTCAGGGCCTATTCCAGCAGGTTGTTGGCTTCTGGAAGAGGCATATTGTCTTGGTTGTTCATGTTTGTGCTTTTTGTGTTGAGATCTAGGCATCTATAGTTATGATGTGTGAGGTATTTCTTGGTGTAGATATCTAGTCTTGTCTTTCTTAGGTGGGTGTACCATTCTTTAGTTGCTGTTTCCTACTCTGGATCCCAGACAAGAGTGATGTCTGTAGTATTTCTGATAGAGAGTGTTTCTGTGGGTCAGCAGGTGACAAATGAATGTTGAATATTGCTAGGCTAGGAGGAAAGGCTGATAGGGGCATCAAGAAAGACCTAGTGGGTCCCTGGGTCCACACCAAGAGATGGAACCTCCAGGGAATGGAGGTAGGTGGGAGGAGGGACAAGACTTCCTTCATTTTGGTTCAGTAAGCTTAATTTTTTGCCAAGTACTCTCTTCCCCCCTACTTCTCACCTCTCTATTTCTAATTCAAATGCTTAATGGTGAATTATATCTGAAGAGGACAGAGGGCTGTATGGGCAAGTTTGTGTTTAGAGAATGTGGTGCTTACATGTATATCAGGCATGAGACATTTGCTAAATCATGGCTGACGCCTGACATCCAGGGACATGAGTCATCTAATAATGATTGACACCAGGTGTCTGGGAAACTGTAAAAGTTAGCAGTGATATAATCTCTTTTATAACTATTCCTGGCAAACTGCCGCTTTTGTGTGTGTGTGTGTGTGTTTTTTTTTTTTATAAATATAGACTTGGACTCAGAGGGCAGTGCCTTCACCTTCATCTTTCGGCTTTTCAGGCACCTGTGGAGACCTGTTTGTGCCTACCTGTGGCTTCTGTGTCAGCACCCACCTGTGTGCAGCCTCTAGGCCTGAGTGTGTGCCAGAATCTGCCTACCAAGTGGCCTGTGTCCTGGTAAATACAGTGTTCTTTATCTGCCAGAGACTGCTCACACTCTTCTTAATCTCTTGGCCTCCTATGACCTTCCTCCATTCCTGACATCAGAGCTTGGACTTCTCAACGTTTATATGGTGTGGACTGTACGCTTATGAGTTATCCCATTACTAAGTGTCTCTGAACAATGACAAAGTATTTTCCAAGAAAAAGTGACGACATCCACAAGCAATACCTACATATGCTCACTTTCTCTCCTACGCCTAAAATTGTATTCAGTGTAACCGACATTTGTGAAACTAGTCTGATGGAGATCAGTACGGATAGGACCATGTAGCGGTGGTCTACAGGTAAAGGTTGTTAGTTCTGTTCTCTGGAAGTTACCTGTCTACTGAGGGAAACAGAGACAGCAAGTGGGCTCAGTAGTAGCATGTTGGTCTAGGACAGATGATGCACTGGTTTTGATCCCCAGCACCAATGAAACAGGTAACATGGACAATACTATATCCTTCCTCCCTCCCTCTCTCCTTCCCTCCCTCCCTCCCTTCTTTCCTTCTTTCCTTTTCCCTCACCTCTCCTCTCTTCTTCCTCACCCCTTCCTTTTCCTTCTTTTCATTTCCACTTCCTCCTCTTCCTTCTCTCGCCCTTTCCCCTCCCCCTCCCCCCTCCTCTTCTGTGCTAAGGATAGAACCTTGGGTCTACATACATGCTGGGTGCTAAGTAGTCTACCTTTCTGCTATACCCCAGGCCTAAGATGGTGCTATTAACTTCCACCCTAGCATGTTCCCTAGCACTTGTGGTAAAGGAAGCTTCTGGGTGCAGAGAAACCTTAGAGACCTTGAGGGTGAGTAATGAGCTCAATTTCAAATACCTGGAGGGATGGGGCTCTGCTTGCTCACCACCAGTGGATCACTCCGGTGGCCATGAGAGCCATTTGGAGGGGTGGGGGAAGAATTTTTGACAACCCACTCTTCCCTGATCTCACTTGCTCCCTTTGTTCTTGCAGACTCAGTAACCAGGAAGTCCTGAAGCTCACCCTGGTGATTATCTGTCCTTGGAAGAGCTTGGGTTTTAGTCTCTTATCTCAGCTGTGGGTTCCTTGCCAATCAGGCAGAAGGCGGCTCTGTAGGCTTTTTCATTGTTCCACTTTAGACATCAAAGCAACCAGCGTGTGTGTGTGTGTGTGTGTGTGTGTGTGTGTGTGTGTGTGTCCCCCGCAGTGAAAATGAAGATGCTAGGTCTCACCCAGCACTCGAGACCTGGGTGAAACGTATGTATAGGAATGATGGGAAATGTTACATGATAACACCGGCATGTTATTGAGTGGTCTGTGGTTCAAGTCACAGAGCCAGTCACTGTCAGCTGTGAATTACTGAGAAGGAAATTTCTCTTAAATTAGCAATTTTTTTTAGTAGATTGTATGATAACAGTCCAAACGTGGAGACGTGGTGCAGAGAGGCAGCACGACCCAATGATTAATCAGTGTGGCTGGGCTAGGCTCAGCTGAGTGGCTTCTGAGATTAGGGTGTAGTCAGCTGGTCTTGACTCATACAACAGGTTCTTTGCAAGGCTCAGGGATCTTGTGTGCTCCTGACCCTAGCAGAGCCAGCTAATGCTTGGCTGGAGCTGCTTATTATCTGGTACTGGTCTAGTCCAGTAAGGAGTTCAGAAGTTGCTTTGTAAATCCTGCCGCCCTCAAGAAATGGGACAAATGCTGCTACCTCCAGTAAGCTCCTGGGTCTTGAATTCTGTTCCCCTTCTTGTCATTTCCTTTGCTTTCCGGTTGGATATCAGTACAGAGATGAGGATAGATGAGCGGCTGCAAGGAAAATCCACGTAAGAAAATGGAAATCGGGATGCGGGGCCTGCTACACAGCCCTATTTCTGTGTCCTACTCTAAATATCCCAGAAACTGGTGACTGGTCTTCAGATCTGCTGTCAAAATACAAATCCACCCCTGCCCGCCGCCCCCACCCCCAGGTTGTGTGTTGTGTGTGCTGGGTCAGGTGTGGATGAAATACGACAGCAGAAATAGGACCCTACATCCTATGATTCCATTCCTAACCTTTGTAGAGGGAGAGACAGCCAGTCCATCAGGGGAGAAAGAGGGTCATCACTTCTCTCCCCAACTATCTTTTAATATAGCCCAATTAAACAGCAACAACAACTGGAGTCCACTTTCTTTTTATAATAATCACGTGGGAGCCGGGCGGTGGCGCACGCCTTTAATCCCATCACTCGGGTGGCAGAACCAGGCGGATCTTTGTGAGTTCGAGGCCAGCCTGGTCTACAGAGCGAGATCCAGGAAAGGTGCAAAGCTACACAGAGAAACCCTGTCTCGAAAAACCAAAAAAAAAAAAATAATAATTAAAAAAAATAATCACATAGGAACTGATTTCCCTCTACATCTCCAACTCCTTCCTGTTCCTGGGGCCCATATAGTAACCAACAGCAAGACAACGCCGGACAGTTTGGCTTTGTATCAAGCTTTACTTCAGGCCCCCTGCTCATCTTTGCACATAGGCATGTTAATCATTTAAGGAGTACCCAGAAGCTTGGTGATAACCAGGGGTTCATCCTTCTGCAAAGCTAAAGGAGCAGAGATAAGAGGAACGGAAGCTGTCAGCATTCACAGTGTTCTCTTCTAGGCCAGCCAACTTGAATTTATCTTGCATTCCAAGAACAGTAAATTCTTCGGGGAGAGATGCCTCCCTTCAGGATGGAGGCCATTTCTGGGATGGGAGGCTACACACCCTGAAGCAGTCATAATCCTTGCATAGGAATCACATAGCTCCCCACAAGCAATGCAGTCTTAAGACCACCTGGTAGAACCAGAATGAGATGAGCAGCTCGGCCACGGCCTAACAAAGTTGCTGGATTGTGTACACCTCATGCTCTGCCTGCTTCTCTTTTTGTTGAGACTGGAAGTCTGGGCTGGAGGTGTAGCTCAGTTGGTGGAGGGCTTGTCTCGCATGCACGAAGCCCTGTGTTTGACCCCAGTGCTACAAAAACCAGGTCTGGTGATGCACACCTATAGTTCCAGTGCTCAGTCGATGAAGGCAGGCGGATCAAGAGTTCAAGGCCATTCTTGCTCACAGAGTAAATATGAGTTTCAGGTCATCCTGGGCTGCATAAGAAAGGAAAACCTCACAAAACTCTAAAGGTCACTCCAGGGCCGTGCCCTCAAATGTGAACATCAGACAAACAGGAAACTTTCCTGCAGAACTCCTGCTGTGCCTGCACATCCTCTGTCCAATTTCTAATCTGCAATGGCCTCTGGCCTTTCCAGGAGAAAGCATTATGGAAAGTATGCACAGGCTCTAGCCAGTATCCCAAAGAAAGAGATAAAAAGAATGAAAAAAAAAACAGGAAAAATTTACACTTTTCTGGGTAATTGGGAAAAGCAGGCAGGCGTAGCAACGGACATGGTAACAGCTGTGTACTGACTACAGTGTGAGTGTGTGTGCACACACACGCGTGTGCTCCTCAGGATTGAGGGGCAGGGATGGTGTATGTGTTGAGAAAGGTTAAGTTTATTATCACTTCAAAGGGGGTAATTATTCTATCTCCTTTGCTTGTCTTCCTGAGGGGTGGGGTCCTGGCCAGGTAATGGACAGGCTGACCTAGATTAACCCCTACTGGGAAAGACAATAATACGAAATGTTCTAATCTTTGGAGTACGTCAGGAAATTATATCTCCATCCGGGGCCAATACTCTTTTCTTTATACCAAACCTTAAGGAATGGCAAAGCCGATGTTTACCTTTCAGAGTTACCATGGAAACAGGTAGTGATGCCTGAAACCTCCAGTGCTACTGTAACCTCAAGACTGCTGGACCAGCTTCCTTTAGGAACTTTCTGACTGTCACTAGGTTCCTCTCAAAGTTTAGGTTAAGCTCTGTCTTTAACATAAAATTTTCCCCCTGTTTTTACTGAGTATACTCAGATTTAATATAATTGGGTTATGTAGAGTTTTTTAAAATTTCTTCTTATGCTGTGTTTCTAAGAATTATTGATTTTTATGCTGGGCGGTGGTGGCACACGCCTTTAATCCCAGCACTCGGGAGGCAGAGCTAGACGGATCTCTGTGAGTTCGAGGCCAGCCTGGCCTACAGAGTGAGTTCCAGGACAGGCTCCAAAGCTACACAGAGAAACCCTGTCTCGAAAAATCAAAAAAAAAAAAAAAAAGAATTATTATTGATTTTTATGTAATTATTTAGACCATTATGTTTGTGACTATCTATCATATTATTTTGTTTTGTATATTTATTTAAAACATTTTTTAAAGATTTATTTATTTATTATGTACACAGTGTTCTGTCTGCATGTATGTCTGCAGGCCAGAAAAGGGCACCAGGTCTCATTACAGACAGTTGTGAGCCACCATGTGGGTGCTGGGAATTGAACTCAGGACCTCTGGAAGAGCAGCCAGTGCTCTTAACCTCTGAGCCATCTCTCCAGCCTCCTGTATATGTTTTTATATTGATAATAGTAAAGTTTTTCCTTTTGGCCTGTCAAGAGCTTTCCCTTTCAGTAAAAAAAAAAG
>CABHPH010150112.1:6293-20695 GCA_902168325.1 Peromyscus nudipes
GCGCGCGCGCGCGCGTGCACACACACACACACACACACACACACACACTAAGGCTCACTCTCAGAAATCAGTTCTCTCCTTCCACTAGGGGGTCTGGAGAGTGATACCGGGTCACCAGGCCAGTACAGCCAGCACTTTTACCCACTGAGTTATTTTACCAGCCCCAGAAGAAAAGTTCTGTGCTGGAACCTTGTTCTCCAGGGTCCCAGTTTCCAGAACCGTGAGAAATAAGATTCTTCTGTTCATACACACACACACACACACACACACACACACACACACGCACACGCACACGCACACACACACACACATATATGTGTGTGTGTGTGGTTATGATGGTACATGTGCTTTGTTTTCTGTTGCTGAACCTGTGCCACGGCAAGTCACTTGATCTCAAGAGCTTGACCAGTTATGAGTCCATTAGGAGACTGCCCATTATAAAAAGAAATCTTGTTCCACAATCAACCAAGGCTGATAACAGGCATCTGTGGGTGGAAACACAACCACAGCGCTTAGAAGGCAATTTTACAGGCTGTTGGACAGAGAAATAGGACTGAGACTGGACATCTACATGACGAATGACAGCAGTGACCTCCCACCGGGACTTACGACCTCTCTAAGCCATGGTATTTTTTCCTGGCTTGTGGTACCAGATGTGAGTCCTCAATCTCCAGAGTTGGCTTGAATCTAACCAAAACTGCACCTATACCAATTGTGCCACTTTTACATCAGTAGGCACATCTTGGTACTGAAGCATGTGCTGTCCATAGTTGTTGGTGACAGTTCTCGCCCAGAAGTTCACACAGTGTCTTAGGACACTGTGAACCCAGCCAGCAGGAAGGGAGGTTCTGGTCCAGTCCCAGTCCAATTTCTGTGTCTTATAGCCAAAACATCCAGTGTCTTTGGCGAGGGGATCTTACCATCTAGTTTTAGCGTGCGACCAACATCAGTGGCAATAGCTTGTATGGTGTGGGAGATCCAGGGTCTTTTTGGCTAACAACTCCTGGTGAGGTTAGCCTACCCTTGGCACTGGGATTTTCAATAGACAACTCTGTGGCTTCTGGGCATGCCCTTCCTGCTTATACGGGGTAATTTCACTTAAATTCCATAATCATTAGCTTTGCTGTTCTTCCAGATGTTTTTACAAGCCTGCAAGACACTCAAGGGTTAACATTATACAAAGAAGCCTTTTTATAGAGAGTGGGTAGGATCTGAGGCCTATCATCATCCATTCTAAGTGCTGCCAGTTGGTCACAAGCAGCTAAGGGGATACAAAAAGAGTTAGTAAGGTTCAATTCAGTGCAAAATGGTCCCATTCCTTGTATGAGTTGTTTTGTCAAAGGGCAAAGTTTGGTACAGCAGCGTTGGTGGAGGAGGCTACCCCATGTAGTTCTTCACAATCCACGGTCATTTTCTGTGAGCTCTCCCTCCTTCCTTATCTTCCTTAGCCTGCCATAGGGCCTCTACAGAGCTGCCCACCCCTGACAGTTTTAGTAGGGCCGGCTTGCACTGCTTGGCCTGCCTCAGGCTTAATAAGAAGCAGGTCATGCTCTAGCCTGCCCTGCCTGCTTCTGGAGTCACCTCCCCAGTTCTGGTAGGCTCTGGGTCAGCACTGTGGGCCTAGACTTTCCACTGGATACACCTGGCTGCTTAAAGGGCCCGGGGCTAGGTGAGCAATCTTTACCCCTAGTATAGGGAGAGAAATGTACACAGCATACTCTGGGGGAATAAATGCCTGCACCTAGGTGGAGCTTAATCTTTACTTGCAAGTTGTTCCAGAGCCTTAAGAGTTTTCCAGAAACTATCATACCATTTGGTTTTCTGTTAATTTTTTCCTAGGAACTCGAGTTCGCCACGTTTGCCTTTGAGCTGCCCAGACAGGTCCTTCTGTCTGCCTTGTTCTCCTCTCGTCCCCTCTCGATTGCTTCAGCACTTTACAGATGCAACTGACAAGCTGGTCTACGTTACTCAGGTCTGCCAAAGCCTCTCCTACCTCCTAAAGATCACATCTCAACACAGGGCTCAACAAAGCCACTTAAAGCCCCATACCAGTCCCGTGGACCCTACTGAATCAACCAACCTCTTTCTTAATTCTCCCACGAACACCGTCCCGTCTGGTTTGGTGAAACGAGCATCACACACGGCCCCTCTCGCTTTCGGTTCCTTCAGTAAAACTTGCCATTCCTCTTTTGTCTTTCAGGTCGGCTATTCATAGACAGCTGAACAAAGGACCATCAGGCATCCTTAAAGGCTCCTGTGAGCCAGTCCACAGGGACTGCTATCCCTCTTACTGCCTTAGGTCATCAGCTTCGGCACTCAGTCTGACCTCGCCCACCCTCACGTGCCGCAATCACCATCAGGTTGTCAGAGGCTCTTCCATTGCTTCCTCAAGTCATTCCCTGTTCAATTGGTTCAGATGCTGAGTGTCCCCTGATCGTCACACTGTCTCGTAGTAGACCATTATTAAGGCCCCCATCTGCATGCCAGATCATGGATTTCCCTATGTCTGTATTAAAAGCTGGACCCGAGGGGCGTCTTCTATCACGTCTGCCCTCCTTCCTGCCTCTTCGCTGTCCAGTTCTCCCCATGAGTCCCAAGTCTTCAGATCCAGGCAGGGCTGTTGAGCGCAGATCTCATTCATCTGTGCTCTCATTTTCTTGCATCTTGCCAACTGTATGAAGGGCAAGCCAACAGCTCCATCTCATCTTGAGAAAAGGATTTCTTGCCAAACCAGAGGCTCATGCAGCAGGCAGCATCCAGTGTCCTTTTTTGCCTTGTCATTCCACCCTTGGTTGGGCAAGTTCTTTCTGGTAAGAGAGCTGAACTTGAGTTGCATGTGGGTGACCACAAGAAAGGCCACACAGCTAACACCACAGTCTGATTACCCCGTAAGTGCTACTTTCAGAGAGTGCAATGTGGTCTCCAGTTCAGCAGCAGTTTTGGAGGCATCTCATGGTTGCATGGTGACATCATTCATCATTCCACCTCACACTAAGTAGAAGAAGATAGCCGTCCTGGGGTTTCCCCCAATGACACTGTACTCTCAGGTTGGGTAGATGGGGTTGCATGTCCTACAGTTCACTGCAGGAAGCATGCAAGCCCTACTACAGCAAGGAGGCATGCCATCCCGTGCCGCACGGGGAAAGGCAGTCCTGTTGGTATTGCCCATCCCCAGATGCTCCACTTCCGCATGGATCAGCCTCATCTGCATGTCCCAGAACCCACTGCAGGAACCACGCAATTGCTTCTCCCCTACTCATCTCTGGCTTTCTTGGTCTCTGCTCAGGTGCCAATTATTCAGTGTGACTCTTCTGGGAAGATCTGAACGAACACCTTTTTCCTCCAGACTGGGCACCAATGACAGATCGAGAAACGATGTCACCCAACTCTACTTTAGTGAACCAGTGAGTTCATTGGAGTGTCTGACTCAAAGATAGTTGTGTCCAAGGCGGGTGGTGGTGGTGGTGGTGGTGGTGGTGGTGGTGGTGGTGGTGGTGGTGGTGGCACACGCCTTTAGTCCCAGTACTTGGGAGACAGAGGCAAGTGGATCTCTGTGAGTTCAAGGTCAGCCTGGCCTACAGAGTGAGTTCCAGGACAGGCTCCAAAGCTTACCCCAGCGTTGATGTGACTCATGAGAGCCACAAGTCTGGAGCAGTCTGCACAACTTACAGATGGCTTGGCTGGCTGGAGTCCCCTCACCCCAGCAATGGTTACTGTTTCTATAACCATGAGGGAGTGAGCCCCCTGAATCTTAGAACTTTCAAGAGCCCCCCTCCATGTCTTATAAATAGAGTTTCCTAAGTTTCCTTCATTTCCTGAGTCTCAAGAGCCTGTCTCCTCCCTCCAGGAAAGAACATTCAAATTTGGAGGAAGTAACTACCCACGAGGCAGGTACTGCCTTCCCTGGGTCACTTCCCTATTCGTTTCATGGTGGAGATGAATTTAGTGCTTGTAACCATAAATTAGACAAAGACTATATGACAGAACAGGTGGAATGGAATTGAAACAGGAGGGTGCATCACATGTGGTGAGCCAGGGATCCTTTCGTCATTTTTCTGTGTATGCGTTTGTACTGAGTCGTTACATGTGGTGTATGTTACTATGACTTACAGTTAAAAGAAAAGAAAGAAGTGAGGATGGATGAGATGACTCAGTGGATAAAGGGGCTTGCTGCCAAGCCAGATGACTTGAGTTTGATCCCCAGGACCCACACTGTAGAAGAAGAGAACTGACTCTGGCAAGTTGTCCTCTGATCTCCACACACTCACACACACTCACAAGTGATGGATTAAAACAAACAAACAAACAAACAAACAAACAAAAAACAAAAACAACTTGGACAACTTGGAAATCAGTGTGGTGGTTCCTCAGAAAGATAAGAATTGATCTACCTCAAAATCCAGCTACCCCACTCTTGGGCATCTACCCAAAGGACACATCATCCTACTAAAGAGACACTCGCTCAACCCTGGTCCTTGTTGTTCTGTTCAAAATAGGCAGACATTGGAAACAGCCTAGATGTCTGTCAGGGGATGAATGGATAAAGAAAACGTGGTACATTTACACAATTTACTAAAATGACATCATGAAATTTGCAGGTAAATGGATGGAACTAGAAAAAAAAATCATCCTGAGTGAGGTAACTCAGACCTAGAAAGACAAATATGGTATATATTTGCTTATATGAGGATGTTAGCTGTTAAGTCATTGATAAGCAAGCCGTATTCCATATAAGCACAGAGCTTAAGTAGAGAGTGAGGGACTAGGGGAGGAACAGATCTCCTAGGAGAGGGAGAGGAGAAAATAGAATAGACAGTTTATGGATATGTGCGTGTGTGTGTGTGTGTGTGTGTGTGTGCGTGCGTATGCGTATGTGTGAGTGTGTGTGTGCACGTGTATGTGTGCGTATGCATATGTGTGAGTGTGTGTGTGTGCGCGCGCGCGCACGCGCGCGCGCGTATGCGTATGTGTGAGTGTGTGCGCGCGTGTGTGTGAGTGTGTGTGTGCGTGCATGCATGTGTATGCGTGTGTGTGTGTGTGTGTGTGTGTGTGTGTGCTAGAACAGGAGGATCAAACAGGGAAGGGGTCAAAAAGGGGTCAAAAAGGAAATATGGAGAGAGACAGCTAAACTTAGGGGCCCCTGAGGAGTCCTAGAGAAACATAATACAGTGGAAGCTTCCTAAAGTATGTATATATATGAAGGCAATTTAAATGAAACACCAAATAACGGGGAGACAGAGCCTCAACTAGACATCTCGTCACCAAATGAAGCTTCCAGTACCGGGAATAGGTTACATCTAATTGAGTTCTTGACTAAAGGGGTCCCACGGGAACCCCCAAACAACCCAGGATATCGCCAAGGTTATTGGTGGCCCTCTACAAACTGACAGGAAGGTGCCATTGCTGAAGAGAACACCTACACAACTCACTGAACACAGAGGAGTTGGGCTGGTGCCTTCACCCCTATGGGCTGGAAGTGTTCATGGTACGGAAGGTGCTCTGCACACTACCAAAGGAGAAAGGTAAACACCAACCCAGCTACAAACCCTTTGATCTGCAGGAGCGACCTGCCTGCAAGATCTGTCGGTACAACGGTGGCACAAAACTGGTAGGAGTCACCAACCACCATCTGATCTGAGCTAAGGCCCACTCCATGGCGTGGAACCCATATCCAGTGCGGCTTGAGTGGCTGAGAATCTGAGACTAGATAGGCCATGGATCTAGGGGAAAGCCAAATACTAATATTCTGCTAAAGGAAAAGAAGAAATGACTCCTAACAACATTCTGCTATACTCATAGATCTAGGCCTTGCTCAGCCATCACCAGAGAAGCTTCCTCTTGCAGCACATGAGAACAAACACAGACACAGACAATATACAGAGAGAGAGAGAGATCTTGGGACGCTCAGCTCTAAAAGGGATGTTGCCATCAAATCTCACCCCTCTGGGCTTGGGGAACGCTGCAGAAGAGGAGGCAGGAAGATTGTAAGAGCCAGAGGGGATGGAGGACACCAAGGAAACAAGGCCTTCTGAACACAACAAGACCGACACCCATATGAATGTACTCACAGAGACCAAGGCAGCATGCACAGGGCCCGGGTCTGCACCAGGTGGGGATCTAGAGCTGAAAGGAGAAGTGGACACAAGCCTCATCCCTAACCTAGAAGCTATTTCCAGTTGATAGCCACTTACAAATGAAAAAATTAGTTTTCTTCAAGGGAGTCTCACCAGGTAAATAAACCACTCTTAGGGGCAGGCAGCAGTAGATGGCCGACACAGGACAAAGCCAAGGGCACCTTTGGAGATGCTTTGTCTCATGTTAACCTTACAGGTCCTCTGCATCTATATTCTGGCTTCTGGCTTTGGGTTTTTATGGGATTCCTGTGTGTGAGAATGTGTGTGTCTGCATCCACGTGGATTTCTTGTGCTTTTTCCTTGGCTCTTTCTCATTTGGTTGTCTTGTCCTATTCTGACTTGTTTTTGTTTAACTTATTTTATTTTATCATTATTCCTTAGATGCCTGTTTGGTTTCTATCAAGAAACAAAAAGGGTGTGGCTCCAGATGGGAGGAGAGGTGGGGAGAAACTAGGAGGAGGAGGGGGAGAGGAAACCAAAATCAGAATGTATTGTATGAACAAAATCTATTTGCAATAAAAGAAATTAAAAAAAAAAACCTTGGAAAACTTGGCTTTCCCCATTCAGTGGGATGAAGTGTCAACTCGTGTCTCTTCTGTAAGGGAATGAATTCAATGGGTGGATGGCAGGCATTTTGAAGTCTGTCCCTGGTAATGGAGTCTTAGCGTGAGTGGCTGGGGACTGTCATACTGCAGCAGCTTACTTATTCTCTGAGGTCTCTACTCAGTGAAGATTACTTTTCATTTATTCATTTTGTGAGTGTGTGTAGAGTGTAGGCACACAGGTGCATGGTGTGTATGTGGAGTCAGAGGACAATGTGTGGGAATCAGTTCTTTCCTTCTACTACATAGGTTCCAGGTTTTGACCTCAGGCCGTCAGGCCTCAAGTACTGCTGAGCTCTCTTGCCAGCCCAAAGATGGGATTCATGACTTCGTTGCAAAAAACAATTTTAGGATGAGCCAGTTTGAGGCACAGTTAGAGTTTATTAGGAGGGAATTTTAACACTGATTTAAACACAGGGGTTCATGGAAGGAGAGGCACTCAGGGGAATATAGCCAGGTGTGGTGTGGGCTTCTCAGAAGAGACATGTGCTCACCTATCTTAGTGGTTAGCCATGTATGTGATGTTCTTGGCGTTGAAGCTACATGTCAAAGGGTGGCCAAGAAAAATTTTCTTCATTTCTTTTGATAATTGAGAGTATAGGGTGGCTCTGTAGGTACCTTGGGTAGTATTGTAATCTGGTTAGATAAAACTGTGGTTGCCAACAAGAACACTCAACATTCCAGCAGGAAGCACTAACAAGAAAAAAGGGAGGGGGAGTGTGTTAAGAGGTGTGGGGGCAGGGGGTTTTAGGAGTGGTTGTGATCCAGATATACAGTATACATGTATGATGTTGTCAAAGAATAATCAAAAGGTATTCTGATCTGGAGGATGACTCAGTAGTTTAAGAGAGATTTACTGCTTTTGCAGAGGGCCTGAGTTCAGTTCCGAGTACCCATAGGTGACTGGCTTACAACTTTCTGTTACTCCAGCCTTAGGGGATCCAGTGACCTCTTCTGGCTTTCCTGGGCATCAGGACTCATGTACACATACCCCCACACAGACACAGACACACAAACATAACTTCAAGTAACAAAATGTACTGGCTAATTTTATGCCAATGAAGGAGCGCTTAGCCTATGGTAGGTGGTGCTACCTGCTGTGAAATATTAGTTTAAGATGTGTTACATTTGTTTATGCTGTGGAATATTTGTTTAATGATGCAAAGAAGTGTTGCATTCTTTTATGTTGCATTTGTTTAACTTTGTGAAGCTGTGTTACTTTGCCTGCCTCAAACACGTGATTTGTCTAATAAAGAGATGAATGGTCAATAGCTAGGCAGGAGAAAGGATAGGCAGGGTTGGTAGGTGTAGGTGGTTGTTTTTTACTCTTTGGCAATTTTGGTTGGCCTGCCACCCAGCTCCCAAATAAATACACATGCAGACTTATTATTACCTATAAATGCCTGGTCTTAGCTTGGCTTGTTTCTAGCCAGTTTTTCTTAACTTAAATTATCCCATCTACCTTTTGCCTCTGGGCCTTTATCTTTAGCCTATATACCTTTCTTTACTTCTTACTCTGTGGCTTGCTGTGTAGCTGAGTGGCTGGCCCCTGATGTCTTCCTCTCCAACTCCTTTTCTCATTCCTTGATCTTTTCCTCCCAGATTTCCCCTCCTATTTATTCTATCTGCCTGCCAGCCCTGCTTAACCTTTCTCCTGCCTTGCTATTGGCCATTCAGCTCTTTATTAGATCAATCAGGTGTTTGAGACAGGCACAGAAACACAGCTTCACAGAGTAAAACAAATGCAACATAAAAGAATGCTACACATCTTTGCATCATTAAACAAATATTCACAACATAAACAAATGTAACACATCTTAAATTAATATTCTACAACAGGCAGGCAGAGAGAATAAATAGGAGGAGAGATCTACAGAAGATGGGCAAGGAGCAAGAGAAGGAGAGGAGGACAGGAGCCAGCAAACCAGCCACACAGCCAGCCACAGAGTAAGAAAGGAAGATATATAGAATAAAGCAAGGTAAAAGGCCCAGAGGCAAAACGTAGTTAAAGAGAAACAGGATAATTTAAGTTAGAAAAGCTGGCAAGAAACAAGCCAAGCTAAGGCTGGGCATTCATAAGTAAGAATAAGTCTCTGTGGATTTATTTGGGAGCTGGATGGTGGGCCCCCAAAGAGACAAAACAAAATAAAAACAACAACAACAACAACAACAGCAAAAAAAACAACTACAGCCACTCCTGGGCTGGTGATCCTGGGTTCTATAAGAAAGCCAGGCTGAGCAAGCCAGTAAGCAGCGCCCCTCTATGGCTTCTGCATCAGCTCCTGCCTCCAGGTTCCAGCCCTCGCTGCTTTTGATGATGGAACTGTGAGTGAAATAAACTCTTTCCTCCTGGAGTTGCTTTTGGTCATGGTGTTTCATCGCAGCAATAGCAACCCTAACTAAGAAATAAACTCAATCTTAAAAAAACTTAAATAAAAGATAGTCTCAAAGAAAGAAAGAACAAGTATGTGTCAGGAGTTTCACAAAGAAGCTAAGATGGACTTGTCTGTTACTGAGGCTTCTTGCTTTCTTCTGAGATTGCTAGGAAACTGCAGGCTTACAGCTGGGAAACTAGAAAGGCTATATATGCTTTGGCTAAAAGCATGATTTGTTGCTATTAATATTTCAACATTCTTATTTGGAATGACTGTATAAAAGGAATATTATCTCTGTGTGGGCAACCTTTACAGCTAATGTTTATTGTGCTGGAATCCTTGACTCCCAGCAGAAGAGAGACTTCAGCCAGGCTCCAGGGTGAGGGCTCCTTCCCTTCCCACATTCCCTTAATTTTCCCCATCTTTCTGTCCTGCTGTAGGTCAAAGCCTGGGCCCTGGCTGCCTTAACAAGTGAGGCTTTGGCCGCCTGTCTTTGATACACCAACCACAAAGGCCCGTGATAGCAAAGAGCGGAGAAAGATTTATTCATGGTGCCCACAAATGAAGAGGTCCAGTGCTGTGGGATGTTCTGTATGGCAAATGTGTTGCTAATAAAACACTGATTGGCCAGTGGCTAGGCAGGAAGTATAGGCAGGACTAACAGAGAGAATAAAAAGAGCAGGAAGGTGGAAGGAGACGCTGCCAGCCACCGCCAGGACAAGCAGTCTGTAAGGATGCCAGTAAGCCACGAGCCATGTGGCAAGGAACAGAATTATAGAAATGGATTAATTTAAGATATAAGAACAGTTAGCAAGAAGCCTGCCACGGCCATACAGTTTGTAAGCAATATAAGTCTCTGTGTTTACTTGGTTGGGTCTGAGCGGCTGTGGGACTGGCAGGTGAAAGAGATTTATCCTGACTGTGGGTCAGGCAGGAAAATTCTAGCTACAGTCCAGTGAGTCCCCCATGTCTACCTTCAGGGTGTTGACATGATATTAAACTAGTGAGTAAATGTGAGTGTGACCAAGCAGTCCTGGTCAAGGTGTGGTGCCACCCATCACTGGTCTGTTACTGACACAGCACCCTCTCAGCTCCTGGCTCCCTTCCTGTGTGTGCCCTTAGCAGCACTGTGCTCTGTCTTTTCCTGAGAGGCAAGTCCCTCCTCTGGGGGGCACCAGGCTTCAGGTTTTCCTTTCCCTCTAGCATGAGATTTTTGGGGAAATTCCAGGCCCTTAGGGTGCATTGTGTCACTCGCTTGATAAGGGTGGGGCACAAGGCTCTCTCTTTAGTCTGTCTTTGCTCCTGCCAAGATGGTCACAGCAACAGCTAACTGAGCGGGGAGCACAGAAGAGAGCCCTGGAGGCTCAAAGTAACAAATGACTAGCCTGCCCTTGGAGACTGTAGCCCGGGAGCTTTCTGTGGAATACCATCTTTCTGCAGCAGTCCCAGCTCAAGGCTGAAACTGCACGACTCAGTCAAGTTTTCACACCACTGTCTGAGCAGGAACCCAAGGTCCTTTGAAGTACCCACTCTCTGTCTTCCCTATGTCTCCAGTTATCCTGATTCATTTTAGTAATAACAGCGACAGCAGCATTAACATTTCTGTAAAATTGACTTCTTTCTGGCTTGCAAAGGTCTTTTGCTTCTGACTTAATTCTACAATCCTGGGAGTAGTCAGTCCAGACTCACTGGGGTAGGCCTTGCTGGTTCCTAGTTATTTACAGCTGTGTCTTTTGGAGAGTGGAGGGGGGCCCAAGAAATGATATTTCTTTCCAGGCCTGCAGTAACGGTTTGTTGAGAGACAGAGTGCCGGGTGATGCAACACTATTCCTTTGATCTTGACAAATCTTGAAGCAGTCCAGGCCTCCTTGCTGCCTGGGTGGCTGGGAGTAGGAAATTGGAGTGTGATGGAGGGAAGCCAGAGTGGCAAGAGCTAGCTAGAATCAGCTGCAAAAGAGAGCCTTAACGGTGGCCCACTGCACTGTTATGTATTTACTGACAAGTGGAACGGGGCTAAGATGCAGGTGCTGAGCCCTGATCTACATTCTAAGACAGACTTTCAATAGAGGCTGGGGTGCTCTTGATTGGGAGTACCTTCAGCAAACTTCTGTGAGAAAGCTTTCTCAATGTGAAAGACCCTCACTGGTCAAAGCCCCTGAGTCAGATGAGCAATGGATAACTTGGACCAGCAGATTCTGAGGGCCATAGATGCTAGACTACTATGTGTTGCACACATAATAGTTACAAAGGAAAATTAAACACTTAAATGTATACGAGTATAGGACCTAAAGAAAACAATTCCAAAGAGGCATAGACAGCAGGGGTTCATTAGGAAAAAAAGAGATCTGAAAAATGACGAAGTGGTTTTACTACATTGTAAATGCACTAATTGTCACTCTAAGATTGTTCAGTATAAATATTATGTTATGTAAATTTCATGCAAATAAAAAAGCAACAGTCTAAATTAAATACACAATTAAAAAATATAATTGTTCCAATTAAAATTCAGTGGAACTCAATATGGTGACTCCAATTTGTAATCTCAGCATGGCAGGCTAAGGAAGGATTGTGAGTTCAAGGCTAACCTGGACTGCCTGGTGAATTTTGTTAGATTGTACTGTATAGCAAGACCTCTTGTCAGAAAACAAAAATAAAAATGAAAAAATATTCAATTGATTAAAAGTAGTGTAGGCCTGTTGAGAGGGTTGTAGAGAGGATTAGTAAATGGGAAGATATATCTAAGGAATTTAATTCTTGAGGAAAAAGGAGGTTGAAAATAGGCGAAATGAAAGAATGTTGATAAAGTAAGACAGTTTGATAGCTATGGCTGTGGCTTGGGTGTCATTTGCTCTCACCAAGACTCATGCTGAAACTTCACTCCCAATTTAGTGGCATTGAAGGTTTTGGGAGCTTTAAGAGGTGAGCTGGCCATTAAGAGGGATCGATGTTGTCCATGATCCGAGATGCTGCTGGAAACTATGCTGAACTCCACAATCTGCTGTCTCTGGAAACGATGTGGAAGTCCATGATCTGTGCTGCCATTGGCTGCTGTGGGCGAGGAAGCTTTTTTTTTTTAGTGGTATTGATGACTGCAGATTCACAATTGAGAATGAGAGACATTGAAGGCTTCTGTGACTCCCTCCAAAAAAGAACAATTCAGACAGGAAGCTATTGAAGAGAGTCCTTAAAACTGTGATGAAGATGCTGAAACGTAGCTCTCCACAGTTGATGGCTTCTGGTGGGGGGAGGTGGGGGGAGGGGAGAAGGACTCAGTTATCTTTAAGGGGCTGGCCACTCCAGAGAGTATATGGGCAACACAGATTGGATTTGGGTGGGTTTTTTGTTTGTTTATTTGTTTGGAGGAGGTACAAGGGTGGGAGGTTGGACCTTGGAGGAGAGGGAAGTAAGTGTGATTGGGGTGTATTGTATGAAATTCCCAAATAACTGATAAAAATATTATGTTTGGGGAAAAAAAGAGGGATCAATGTGCTTCTTGAGGGACTGAGTTCCTCTTGGGCGGGGTTAGTGGCTGTGCAGGGGGCTTGTTACAAAGCAAGGCCGTTCCTCCTGTCTGTTTTCCCCAAGCACTGCTTGCCCTTCTGAGTTCTGCCATAAATTGAAGCAGTTGGCCAACACCGCGTTCTTGGGCTATCCAGCCTCCAGAAGGGTGGTCCAACCTAAACTTTTCCCCATACTCAGGTATTTCATTATAGCAATGGAAAACAGACTAACACATCTATCTAATTAAAGTTTAGGAGAAGATAGTGAGAGACAGGCAGTATGGGAACGGATATGGAAGTCATGTTTTAAAATTCATGTGCAGACATGGAGACTAGCATGGAAAATTTCAATACACCTTTTTAATTTTGATAAATCCAAAAAGATCAGCTGTGATAAAAGGAGTTGCAGAGTGGGCTGAAGATGTGGCTTTGAGGTAGTGTGCTTGCCTGATACATGTGAGATCCTGGGTTTGATGGCCAGCGCTGGAAAAGACCAGAAGAGGCACAATAGCCAGTTCATTGTAAAGGGCCGGTAGAAACTTAGCATCGTTTCAACAGTCAGAAGACACACTTAAGGGTTACATTTATTTGGGGCTGGGGAGATGGTTCAGAGTTTAAAAGTTTGGTCTGCTCTTCCAGAGAACCTGGGTTCAGTTCCCAGCACCCACACAGTGACTCACAACTGTGGATAACTCTAGTTCCACAGGATCCGACACCCTCTTCCAACTTCTGAAGGCACCAGGCACATATGTGGTGTACAGATACACATGCAGGCAAAAACACTCAAACACATACAAATAAATGAATAAATATTTAAACAGAAAAAGGAAGTTGGGTGTTGTGGTGCTCTCTTGCTGTAATCCCAGTGTCGGAGAGACAGAGGCAGAGAGCTCTCTGAGGGTCACAGCCAGCCAGCCTAGTCTACTTGGCAAGTCTCAAAGCAGTACTGGGTAGTGTATGAGGAGCGACACCTGAGGTTGTCGTCCTCTGTCCTCTGCAGACTTTTGCTTACATACCTGTACACACGTGTGTACTGTACACACACACACATATACACACAGAGAGAAAGAGAGAGAGGGAATAACACCAACAACAGGTTTGACATTGAAAAATGGGTAAGTTCCTAGAAAATATGTAACTTAACAAAACTGTCAAAATGAACAAAAATCCTGAAACAGTCCTACAACCATAAAGTGATAATTCATATTTCTTTTAAACAAATGGAATTTTTTTAAACAAAGCCTGACTTGATAGGAAAGTTATTGAGGATTAATTTTCATTAAAAACATTTGTGTATGGATGTGTTTATTTTTGTGCTTTCATGGGTGGGCATGTGCCATGGCACCCTTCAGAGGACAACTTGTGGGAGTGGGTTCTCTCCTTCCATCACGGGGGTCCCAGGGACCAAACTGTCAGCAGGCTTGGTAGCGAGTGTCTTTACCTGCTGAGTCATCTCACTGGCCCTGATTTTTTTTTAAGAGTAATTTACCGCTAGCTAAAGACAGATTGCCTTACATGTAGCAGTTATGACCAAAGGAGTTTGACAATTGTTTGATTTTTGCAATGATAAATGAAAACCATTAAAATTCGCTAATTGAACAGTGTAGACACTGTGTGTGTGTGTGTGTGTGTGTGTGTGTGTGTGTGTTTATTTAACAATAAACAAACTAACTTCTGGATATAAAGACAAGAGCCGACTGAGTGTGCCACCAATGGAGAAAAGGGATGCTTCCACGGAACCAGTACTTTGCCTGTAGCATCTCCATTTGGTATCAACTAAAACAGAACATC
>CABHPH010150114.1:2414-24465 GCA_902168325.1 Peromyscus nudipes
CCATCCCTCCACCCATCCATCCCTCCACCCATCCATCCCTCCATCCCTCCATCCATCCATCCACCCACCTATCCATCCATCCCTGTACCCTTCCACCCATATATCCATCCACCTAGCTGTGGATCAATCTACTCACTCGTTCATCTGTCATCCACTCAGACCATCTATCAAACACCCACCTATCCACCCGTACCACCTGCCCCCATGTCTCACCCTTGTCCATGTGTCTTCCTGTATTTGTCTATCCAGAATTTCCTCTGCTCCAAACCCTCCATCAGAAAGCGGGCCCTTAGTGTGGGGGACATCCTGTGTGTGTGTGTGTGTGTGTGTGTGTGTATGTGTGTGTGTGTGTGTGTGTGGTCAGCCCTGAATGTAGAGGGTCAACTCTGAATGTGAAAAGGTGAGCCTTCAACATGGGGACCCCCCCTCCTTGGGAGACACTTGAGAGCATGCGTGAGAAGTGCTGTGATGGGAATGGCCCTGGTGAGAGCAGTCTTCCCCTCTGGACAGGGCCAGTGGGACTTTCTTGAAGGACAGCAGCTGGGTGGGGAGGAGAGGAGAGCAGCAGGTGGAGCAGAGATCTGAGGCTTGTCTGGAATGTGTCGGGACGTGAGATATGGCCAGGGATGACAGCAGGGATGGGTGTATAGACTTGTTCAGTTTTTGGATCATTATCTATAAGGATGGAGCAGCCAAAGCTGAGGTCACCAGATTAGCGCATGGTCGGCAGGTTTCTCCAGTCCCACCAGGTCACCGCAGTCCCATGGCCTGCTTATAAAATAATCACTCAGAAGCTTCTATTAACTATAACTGCTCGGCCATTAGCTCAGGCTTATTACTGACTAGCTCTCACACTTAAATTAACTCATTTCTATTAATCTATATGTTGCCATGTGTTCTGTCCTGGACGATGGGATGGTGTCTCCCCTGGGATACCACTACACTAGCATGTCTGCAGGACAGCTGCAACCGGAGCTTGGAGACTTGACTCTTGGGGAAGATGGAGAAGTGCAGGGATGGGCACCTGTGTGCCAGGAGCTAGATAGAGACATGAGCGGCTGGCATGTTGCTGGGAGTGAAGGACAACGTGGCCTGCACCTGAGAACTCAGCCAGGCAGGTTGGTTGCGTGAGCAGGATAGACTGCCGTGTGCTAGGTACCAGAAAAACAGTGGTCGGTATTGTGACAGCTTATAAAGCAGCAGTGCACACCGGGCACCCCAACTTCAGACAGCCAGAGCTGGACACCGAGGGCAGGGCAGGAGCTGAGCCTTCCGAGATATCAGTGAAAGTCTCAGTGGCCAGGCTAGCAGGGTTGGGTCCCTCCCTCCTTCTGGTGCTGTAGATGGAACCCAGGGCCTCTCGTGTAAATGCTGTACATGGATGCTTAATGGGAGCCCTGGCACCCTAAGGAGTTCAGGCAGAAGTGGCATGGCTAGAGGACAGGGTGAGGGAGCTGATATGGCTGGGCAGGGAGAAAGGACAACCCCAAGGCTGGGCCTCCTAGGGAAGCTGCTGTTGGCATCTAGGGCAGAGGCCTTTGCACGTATTGCTATGTGGCCCCGAGTCTTTGGAAGTGGATCCTCGTATTCCCCATCTTGTGAGGCCTGGAGAAGGTAACAGGAATGGGTACAGGGATCAGAATGGCAACTTAAGAGTGTTGCCGGGGCCCAGCAGTGACCTCTGACCTCCTGGGACTCGGTTTCCTTCCTCATTAATTAAGTGTACCAGACAGAATTCCTACAGAATTTTGCTGCAGAGAGAGCAGCTGGGGCCTCTTGTTTGAAAACAGCTAGGAATTCACCCAGCCCAGCCGCGGCCTCTGACAGGTTGACAAAGAGAAGCCCGGCAAAGGGAACGGTATGTACGTGGCTGACGTGGAGCTGAGAGCTGAAAATTCCAACAGTCCTAGCACCCAGCAGCTGTGACCACCCTCCCCCCCCACCAGGCATCTTCAGGACAGAGTCTCTGCCTTGGACATCCTCTGAGATCCTCCCCCTTCCAATATTGGGCAAGGGGTCCAAATTGGATCCAAATGCATCCTCTCTGGACCAGAGACACCACTGCACTCACTTCCCAAGGACACACAACACATTAGGGCCGGAGCTGCCAGCGCAAAGCTGGTGCCCAGGGCAGACGCGAAGCCCACCTGTCATGGTGGGATCAGGAGGTGCCTGTTGAAGCAATTCGGGGAGCGTGGGCTATAAACCAGCATTTCCCAGTTAGCTCTTAAAGTTTTGCACAACATATTTTATGTGTGTTTATATTAAAGCAAAATCCCGGCCCTAAATTGATTGAAAAAATGTGTTGTTCTGGAAGGACTAGACCGCCTCTCTAGCGTGCAGTGCTCTGCGAGACTTGGACAGCAGAGATGTCACATAAATAGTTGTGCTAAGTTGCTATGGCAACTGAAATTTGAAAAGCAGATAGGGTTTGGGCATGCTTTTCCTGGTCACTGGAGGAGTTTTCTGTGGAAAGTGAGGTTCATCCAGCGCCAGGTGCCATGCAGGAAGTGGAGGGGTGACTCGGGGAACTCGGTGTCAAGGTCAGGTTCTGCTCCCTCGCAGAGTTAGGGCCGACTGCGTGGTAATGGGGTTGTATCATGTAACCCAGATGTACTGGCTGGCCCTCTCTGAACCTCTGCATATAGAAGGCTCTCCTGAGATTGCAGTTACAGTCCCACAACTGTTCTTGCGAGAGCTTGACCCTCACATCCCTTGGAGGCGGGTATGCACTGTCTTCATTAGAGAGATGGGGAAACTGAGGCCCAGGGTGCCACAGAGGCTCAATGACTGTAGAAAGTCTCAACAACTTACACTTCCTGCTGTTTTATTTGAGGTACCCACGGCTGCCCCAGTGCTTAATGAAGAGTCTGCCTTGGGGCCTTTAGGATGCTGGCTCCTCAGCGAGAGAAGCTGGGTGGGATCCCATGGAGGACGGAAGGGGAGGGGGTATCTGGGTTGGGGAACCCTGCTGGGAGGGGCAAGGTTCAGAAGGGAAGCTTCCAGCAGCGGCCACAGGGAAGGAGACAGGTACACATGCTGAGCTCAAAGACATGTTTCTCACAGCCCACCTGTTCACACATTCTCTGTCTGCCTGTCTATCTATCTACCTATCTGTCACCTATTTAATATTTACCTATGATCTATTCAACATCTAACATTTATTTATCATCCACTTACCTCTATCATGGATCTTTCTATTATCTATCTATCCATCCATCTACCGTGACTCTATCTATCTATCTATCTATCTATCTATCTATCTATCTATCTATCATCTATCTATCTATCTTCATCATCATCATCATCATCATCATCATCATCATCATCATCTATCATCATCTTTCTGACATCTGTCTCTACATTCACCCAGCTATTGAAAAGCAAGAAAAATTTCTTGTTTCATATCTTTATGTCTCCTCTACTCCTTCTCTCCCTCTCTCCCTCCCTCCCTCCCTCCCTTCCTCCCTCCCTCCCTCCCTCCCTAACTCCCTCCCTCCCTCTCTCCCTCCCTCTTTATCTCTTTCCTTTCCTTCTACCCCTGTCAGAAAGGCACTTTGAGCATCAGTGACACTGACAATAAGGACTGTGACGGAGATGGGAGGACCAGAGAGCACTGAGTGTCACCTTCCTGCCTGTCCAAGGCCAGAAACTGTCCCTGACAGGGGGTAGAGACTTGGGCAGGGAGATGGTGTGTGTGTAGAGGAGGGCGTGGTCTGCAATGCCTCGAGCCCCAGGGAGAGCGACTGAGGATGGCCTGGGGCCCTGAACTAGCAATCTCCCTGGCTAGTAGAGACCTGTGTCCCTTCACCACAGATCTTACATTCCTGTGGAGCAAGGTGCCACAGTGGTGGGCTTTGAGTCTGGTGCACATCCTGATGCTGCTGCCTCTAGCCTGTGACCTTGGGCAGCTGACGTTGAAGGTTCCAAGCTTCAGTTTCCATCACTCTACACGTTCAGTTGGGCACAGAGCCTCCTCTGCTAACCATTTGCCCAGACGGCCTCCCTGTGTGGCCTGGAATCTGTCTGGTAATGGGTGGGATCGGCCGGACTGCCAATCCCCTTGTGTAGAGTTTCACTGGGACCTGGTGCTGCGAATTGTCTACAGACACCTTTGTGCTACGAAGAGAAGCCCCCTGCTTGTGGAGTTGACTTGGCTGCAGAGCTGAAGACCCACTCTGTGCGGCAGGCACACTGTGGTCCGGACGCGGTGCTGGGAGGGTGGAGAGAAAGGGCCAGGCTTCCGTCTGCGGCCTCTCCTGGTGCCTGGGCAGGAGCTGCGGCAGGAGGGACCCTGGAAGAGAGAACGGGCTCCTCCAGCCCTCCCTGGGCCTCTCTGTGACTTCTGCCTGCTGCTCCAGAGAAATTGGGGTCCTGGTTTCCCAGAGGGGTGGTGGCTCCAGCTTCCTGGCCCGGAGGCCTGGCAGCTGCCCTCCTGCTGAGGAAGCTCACTGGAGCAGCAGCAGGCCAGCCTCTGGAAACCACTCAGAGGCTGGGAGGCTTGCAGGGCTGATAACCCCAGGGACCTACGCTTATCTTGTCCTCACCTGTTTCCCAGGATGCACTTTGCTTAAGAAAATAAGTATTTCTTTTAATTGCATGGGATGATGTGGCAGGTTTGATAGGGGGAAAAGGGGAATGTGTGAGAAAGCCATTTGATTGAATTTTACTTCCCAGGATGGGGAGGCGGGAACCGGGTTCCCTCCACAGTTTGCCCTCCCAGCCTGTGGAAGGCAGCCAATGAGCAGGTGGTAGCAGACCTTCAGCCTTTGGGGCCAGAGAAGCCTCCAGAAACCCCAGCCATCACTTGGCCTGGTCCTCTTGGCTAGCAGAGCCCATACTTGTTGGGTCTCAGGTATGGGGTGGCTGAGCTGGGATGAAGGTTGTCCCTGTGTCTTTTTCCCCGTGTGTGTGTGTGTGTGTGTGTGTGTGTGTGTGTGTCTGTCTGTCTGTCTGTCTTCTTTCCCCTCTCTCTCCCCCCATCCCTTTCTGCTCAATCTTTATTCCTGCCTCTACAGCTCAGTGCCTCCTCTTCTGTCTTCTTCAGTGTCTTCCCATTCTCTGTCCCTCTGCATGGCCCTCTCTCTGACTCTCTCTTCTGCCCCATGTGTCCCTGCCTCAACCTCCCCAACCAGGAGAAGTGGTCTCTTTCATTGTTCTCTCTACTGCCCATGCAGCAGGACCTGGTCTGAGGAAAGGCAAGTGTGACATACAGAAGGTCCTGGAGTGAGGATGGCCCGAGGACAGGAGGGAACGATGGGAGGTTGTGGTGATAGATTGAGTACCCTAATAAAATTTGCCTGACGATCAGAGGACAGAACAAGGCACTAGATTAAACATAGAGGCCAAGCAGTGGTGGCACACACACCTTTAATCAGCACTCGGGAGGCAGAGATCCATCTGGATCTCTGTGAGTTCAAAGCCACCCTGGACTACATGAGATTGACTCAGTCTAGGGGAGAAACAGAGCCAGGCAGTGGTGGCACACACCTTTAATCCTAGCACTTGAGATCTCAAGCCTTTGGTTGGGAAGCACATACGCCTTTAATCCCAGGAAATTATGCCTAGGCGGAGAAAGATAGACAAGGTGTGAGGAGACAGGAACTAGGGACTTTTCAGGCTGAGGAGTCCTAGAAGTAAGAGATGGCTTGTTCCTTTGTCTCTCTGATCTTCAGGCAAATTTTATTAGAATACACAATATATCACCACAGGAGGCTGCAAACTTGGAGCCAAGCTACCCAGCCTAGTTTAGTAGAGACACCCCCCACATCCGGGTACTAGCCTGGCACTTGGTGGACATTCTGCACACACTGCTTTTGATATTGCTGTGGTGGGTCAGAAGATGACTGAGCTGCCTGGACTCTGAAGGAGGAGGGCGTTTCATTTTGGGTCTTGAGGCCTGAGGAGTAGTTTGCCGAGATCACAGATGGTCCCCCGGTTGATAGCACATGATCACATGCATGAGCCAATGTTGCCTTATAGATGTGGAAGCAGACATGCAGAGAGAGAGAGAGAGAGAGAGAGAGAGAGAGAGAGAGAGAGAGAGAGGGAGAGAGAGAAACAGAGACAGAGAGACAGAGACAGAGACACACAGACACACAGACACACAGACACACACACACACACACACACACACACACAGGCCTCAGGAAGCATGGTAGGGCTGCAGGCTGGTGTCACGGTCACTCTGGCCTGGCTGTTTTCAACTCAATGTGAGCACAGCCCTCTCTGCCTCCCTGGTTTCCACTCAGGGTGCTGTGTTTGCCACACTGTGGTGTGAAGTGTGTGCCAGCAAGGCCAGGGGATGGGTGGCTGGAGCAGGAGGCCTGGTACCCTCTCTTCTGACCTGGATCGCAGAGGCTGGAAGAAATGAGACAAGTGTTGCTCTGATCACTGAGTACAACACTACTACAGACCAAGGCTGAAGCCCTGCCATCCCCTGGGCTTCCCGGCTGGGCATTGGCTGCGGCTGGGGCCTGCATTTACATGTCCCCAGAATCCATTTCCACCTTTTTCAACATTTCCACACAGCCTCAAGCTCTCAGCAGCAAGCTCTGGGTCTCCCTTTCTGTAGCTACCTGGGGTTCCCTCCCCGCCCCGGACACCAGCCCACGGCGGCTGTCATGTGTCGTATGTGGGCACACAAGAAGCAGAGTGACTGCCCGTCCTGTACGAGGTTGTACGTAGGTCCCCATGGTTCTGCCTCTGGGTCACACCCTGCCTCTTTACTTCTTGCTGTGGCCTGGACCTGTGCTGTGGCCCTGGATGCCAGAGTTCTGCATGTGAGACCAGTGCCCGCTGCTGAGCTGTACCCCTCATGGTCTTATATTGTAAGCCAACTGGTCTCTGGTTCTCATGCTCTTGTCTCAGTCTCCCAAGTGCTCAGGTGACAGATGCCTGGATCCAGCGCCCCTCAGACATTCTCTCCTTCTCTACTTTCTCCTCTACAGCCAAGCTGGTCATACTTATGTGACCAGGACCTGTGGTGGCCTCTAGTCACATGAAGGCAAAGAACTCTCAGTTCACAGCCCTTGGGGACCTGAATCTCCTCCATATATGGTGTGTTTGAAAGCAGACCCTGCCTCAGCTGAGCCATGGAGGGTGGGTGTACCCCACCCAGGACGTAGCAGTAGCCAAGAGAATCCCCAGGACAGAGGGCATAGCTCTGTCTGCAGGCCAGTTTCCCAGCCACTGTGAGCCAATCAGAACTGTTGCTTCAAGTGTGTAGTGTGCAGCTGAATGATGAAGCTGTAAACTTGGGGATGTGGGGGATGTCTCTTCCCATGGGGGTGCATGGAGACCTGTACCTTCAGAGACATGTACTGAGTCTAAACTGTTCCGCGTGGGTGCCAGGGCCTTTGATAGGCAACTGGGCTGGGCAAGGTCCTCCTTCCTGCTGGTGTCAGCATGGGAGAGGCCAACTGTCTCCTCTCTTCTCCTTCCACTGCAGCCAATGGCCCTCATAGGTGCTTTCTGGATCTCAGACTTCCTGCCCTGAGAACCCAGTTTCTGGCCCAGCACAGGCCTCAGGCTTCTGCCCCAGCAGAGCTGACCAGCTGCCCCACATGCTGAATTCCCGCCAAGCTGGGCTGGAACTGCCCAGAAGCATCTATTTAAACTGGTGAGTGTGGGGAAGAATGGACTCTTTCCTGACCAACTCAGGCCTGGACTGGAGTCCTGGGGAAGGATGGTGGCCCAGGGTGGCCATGTTCATTGCAAAGGGTCTCCAGCGCAAACAGTTTATAGGGATTGCCCCGACCTGTTTTCTAGCTTCCCAGAGCCCCTGTGGCATCGGACTCTGGTCAGCTCCTGAGCCTTGTCAGTTTTGTCCCACACTTTTACCTCCTGCCTGCTACCTGGCCCACAAGGGATCATGGCCACACATCCCCACACACCCTCTCATTCTTCATCCAGACAGGAAGCTGGACTCAGGGCGGCTCTGGGTTCAAATCTCTCTATCAGTGTTCATCAGTGCTCATTTGAGTCCCTTTGGTAACACCTGTCCAGTCCTGAGGATGAGAACAGGGCACAAGATCAGCTCTCCACAGGGTCTCCCTGTGCACCCTGTCGGACAGGGCCTGACAGAACCCACCTTGAGGATTCCTGCCAGCTGGAAGGCAGGTCCATCATCCAGAGTGCCAGGCACCCATACAGCACAGTGTATGGTCCACACAGAAGGGACTGGACTGGTTGTCAGGAGGACCCTCAGCCACAGGAAGAGTCAGGTCCCAATTTCCATACAGCACTGGTCCACCCCATCCATCCCTGTCACTGTTCTCCCCACGTGGTCCCTACAGGGCCTTGGTGCAGGTGACAGAAGCCTTCTGGGTTCCTTGGCCCCACTTGGTGATCTCTTATACCCTGGCCTGGCTGGGAAGGCCTCCACCTGGGTGTATCGCTCACAACCCCACAATTCGGGTGGAGACCACTGGGAAGCCTGTGTCTGCTGAACTTGGTCCCAGATGCAGGGGCTGTGACTAGGGCCACCTGAAGCTCATTCAGGTTTGTGTCCCGGCTATCGCTACAGTGGGGAAGCGGCTGCTGTCTTCCCCAGCACACCCTCCTCCATGGTGTATTCCTCGGCACAACACAGAGGCTGGCTACCAAGGCCGTGTACTGAGAGCGGGCCGGAGGTCCTTTTGCAATCTTGGGAGTCAATCTGAGTTCCTTTCAATGTGTCCTGGTCTCCCAGGGTGGGTCACAGAAGGTCATCTGTGCACAACAGAGGGGCCAGGTTTCTGCCTTGAGTTGGAAATCATGTCAAAGAAGCCACCACTGTTCTCCAACCCCCAGTTCTAAGGCACTTCGGGGACCTGCCCTTACAGGGAACACAGTGCTATAACTGGCCAGACCTGGGTCAAACCTCTACCCCAGGGCCAGAGTGAGTGTGCTGGGAGGGCCTGCAACCTGCAGCCAGCTTAGTCCATGTAGAGCAGAGGGAAACTTCTCCGGGAGACACATATGTCCCTTCTAAGTGATAAACTAATAAACTTTCAAGCACATAATTCCCCCACAGCAACAACCACTCTGTCTGCAAAGGAGAGGACTGTGGGAGACTCAGGTGTGGTGCCGTGTGTGGGTGGAGTCAGAGGAGATGATTCACAGAGAGCCAGTCAGGGAAGAGTGCTTCTGCTGAGGGTGAGCCTGTGCAAGGGTCCTGCGGTATGAAAGTTTGGCTTATCCCTGGCATTGGGAGGTCAGAGACTGGAACAGTGTGTAATTCCAGTATGGAATAGCTGAGGTTGGGTCTGGCATCTAAGAGGCTGGGGCGGGGTGGAGCTTGGATCGGAGTCTGTGGCTTAGACTAGACTCCCACAAGATGTCCCAGATGCCTGGCGTGATATTAGGAAAATGACAGAGGCCACATTGTCCAAGCCTGACCTTCCTCCTGTTCTCTCCTGAGAACAGCTCAGGCCCCTACCCCGTCTGCCACCTCCGTTTTCCCTCCTACCAGCCCCTTGCCACCCCTCTGTTCTCTACACTGGGCTGAGCATCACTTCTGCCCCATCTACTGGCAGCCACCAGGGCCTGCCACGTCGCGTCTGATACACACACACACACACACACACACACACACACACACACACACACACGCACGCACGCACGCACGCACGCACGCACGCACGCGCGCACACACATGGCTCTCAACACCTGGCCTGGCAACGGTGAAGCTTTTTCCACCCAGCTGCCTCCCATGCTGCCAGCCCAGCCCCCACTCCAATTTAAACAATCTCCCCAAACAACCCAGTCATGGGGCTACCTGCCACCATGTGACTCTGGAGTAGGTGGGTCTATGATAACTTGAACCTCTCGGTGATGGTGTGGCACATGTGACGGTGTGGTCGATCTGGACACCGCATAGGTGCTCACGAGGACAGAAATGAACATATGGCTGCCGGAGAATCCCATCATGGCTGTCTGGATGCTCAGGCAGGACCTCACATTTCCCCTGTGGAGAAAGGGAGATTCACACTGAGTGGAGACTAGGCGAGAATGAAAGGATGTCACCAGGGGACTTCCTGGGGGAATGCAGCTATGCCCAGGTACCAGCTGGACCTGAGTTCAAGTCCCGTGTCTTCCTTCTCCCTGGCCATTTCCTCCTTCAGTTCCGAGGCTTCCTGCCTAAATGAAGATGCTATCTAGATTTCCGGGTGTCCAGGTTTGTGTCAGGGACAGCTGTGGCCAAAGAGAAGGCAGCTAAGCAAAGGAGTGATTTTGGGTCCCTGAGACACAGGCGGGGTGGGGGGGTGGATGGGTGTCAAGAAGTCCACGAAGAGATCATTCTGAGACACAAGACTGGGGGTGGGGAAGGAAAAAAGCTCCCGGGAAGGGAGCTGTTGATCTGACTTCTGCTGCTGATACTTCCCGGGACCTCCTAAGGACCTTAGCTTTGAACCCCTGAAGCAGAACAACAGGGATCCTTGCTCACAGGGTGCTGTCCACCGACGCTCAGGATCAGCCGGTCAAGAGGGTGGCAGCTTTTTCATTTTTGAGTTTGTCTGGCTTTTCGACGCCACCTCCTCCTCTATCAGTGTGCTCACGTGTCTGTTTCTCCGTTTTTCTGCGGTTGTCCTTTGGCTCCCCTCCTAATCGTCCGTCCACCACACTCACCAGCCCACCCCGCACCCACCCATTCTTCCTCCCACCCGTGAGATCTGCCCACAGCTGCCACCCTCCTGCTGGTCCAGCTGGGCTGGAAGGTGGGGGGAAATGGGACTGCCCTTCTTTCTCTGCCCGGTCCGCTCTTCAGGGTGCCGGGAAAGTCGAGTCAGCCGAGTGGCCGAGAAGGGCTTGTGAGAGGAAACTGAGCAGCTAAGAGTGGGGTAGCAGCAACAGTGCTTTGCAGGCACAGGTACCAAAGCTCCCCCTCCTTCTTCCTTGCTCCCTTCTGCTTGGTTCCAGTCCTGCTGAGGCAAAGGGTATTTGAAGGAGGCCCTGTGTGCGTTATCCATTGCTGGTCGCAGAAAGAGGATGGCTGGCCTTGCTTGGGACAGACGGCTCTTTGTGGATGGCGCCTGTTCCTACTGCAATCTGTTGGGTGCTGTGCACAGGTCTGATGGGCCGGCCCTGGACTGCCCATCAAGTGCTTCCAGGAATGGACCGTGCCTCCTTCCCTTCCCCATCCTGACCCCTGCTGAGATCTTGTCTGGAGTTCTTCCTTAATGAGGTTTCTGAGTCTGAAAGCTAAGACAGCTCTGCTGGAGAGGTCCCCAGGCTGCTCTCAGCAGAAACACTGCAGGGGTTAGGCAGGCTCACACATTCACACCTCAGTGTGAACTGGCTGGAGAAACTGAGAATGTGCTAAATGCTCAAGTCTAATAGCCAGGTGAGATCTGCCCGTAGCAGCTGCCACTCTCCTGCTGGCCCTGCTGGGCTGGTAGGCAGAGGGGATGGGACAGCCCTCCTTTCTCTTCTGGGTTACTTCCCCCCTCCAACCCCAACCCCGTTTTTTAGAGTTGGCTATGTGTTGCCAAGTTCTTGGCATTTGGAAATTGTAAATGGAGTTTTCATCGTGTCTGTGCCCAGCATAACAGTCAACAAATGAGCATCAAAGACATGGACACATGGCAGTGGGACAGATGGATGGATGGACATCTAGATTGACAGATGTCCATATGTATACGCAATTGTAAGGATGGATGGACGGATGAGTGAGTGTGTAGACACACAGGTACAAATAGGAAGATAAGTGAGTGGACAGGTGGGTAGTAGTGGGGGTGGCCATGTGACATGTGTATGCATGGACAAACAGATGCAAGATGGATGGATGGATGGATGCAAGGAAGGACAGATGGAGGATAGAAAATGGGTCGATGAATAGGTAGATGGAAGGACAGATGATGGGCAGACAGATGTACGGTATCCTTGTTTGCTTTTTGTTGCTGTGATAAACACCTTGGCCAAGACCAGCATAGGAGAGGAAAGGGTTTATTTGGCTTGCACGCACCAACCACAGTCCATCACGGAGGGAAGTGCAAGAACTGAGAGCAGGAACCAGGAGGCAGACACTGAAGCAGGGGCCACGGAGGAGTGCTGCTTATTAGCTTGCTCAGTCTGCTTCCTTATACAACCCAGGACCACCTTCCTGGGGGTGGTACTGACCACCATGGTCTGGCTCCTCCCACAGCAATCACCAGTCAAGAAAATGTCCTACAGACTCGCCTATAGACCAGTCTGATGGAGGCATTTTCTCAGTTAAGGTTCCTTCTTCCCAGAGGACCCTAACATGTGTGAAGGTGACAAAAAAGATGGGTGCTTGGAGAACTGGGTGGCAGAACAGATAGATGGATGGATGGAGGAGGGGAGGCTGGATGGGTAGGTTGGTGAAGAGTTAGATGGAAGATGGACGAGTGGGTGGATGGACAGATGAGTGTTCAGCTGCATGAGAGCCGGCAGCTGGGTGTAGAGTCACTCTGGACCCCACTGTTTAGAGTCTGGTGACACCTCTTGGGCTGATGTCTCTAGTCCCGGACACTGGGCCAGGCTTCTTGGTTTGACACCTGTTTCCTGAGAGGTCTCCAAGTTCCAGGCACTGTAGAATTCTGTTGTCTCTGACCTGGCCCGGTGGTCCTGACTCTGTCTCAGCTGGAGCGATGACCCTGGCATCTAGGTTGGGGTCCTATGGCCTTTGACACATGGAGCAGGACAGGAGCTTCCTGGCGTGCTGGGAGTGGGGTGAGGAGTCAGGTAAACAGAAGCCCCTCACTCTCACTCTTCATTCAGCTGTGGAACCCTCTGGGATGTCTGGGTGGATTTCAAGGGAAGATGTGCCAGTCTTCTTCCTAGCAAAACCTTGGCTTTTTCATTCATGGCCTTTTGATGACTCCTCTGTCAGTGTACTCGTGTGTCTATTTACTTTTTCATCTACTCATCATCTAGCATTGCCTTGTGCTCCCCACCTAATCATCCATCCATCATCTTCACAAAGCTCATCCACCCACCCCTCCAGCCACCTGCCCACCATCTATCTATTCACCACCCATTCTTCCCACCCATCTGCCCATTCACACATCATCCATCTACCTATCCATCCATTCTCCCACTAATTCATCCATTCACCCACCATCCACCCACCCATCCACCCATCCACCCACTCAACCATCATCCATCAGTCCATCTCATCTACCCATCCATCCACCCATCCATCCATTTACCCACCCATTTTCCCATCATCTATTCACCCACCATCCATCTACCCATCTACCCATCTATCCACCATTCATTCACGCCATCCATCCACCCATCTATCCACCCATCATCCATCAATCCATGCACCTACCATCCACTCATCCATCCATCTACCCATCCATCCACCCATCCATCCATTTACCCATCATCTATTCACCCACCATTCATCTACCCATCCACCCATCTATCCACCATTCATTCACACCATCCATCCACCCATCATCCATCAATCCATGCACCTATCATCCACTCATCCATCCATCCATCCATCCATCCATCCATCCACCCATCATCCATCCACCCATCCACCCACCCATCCACCCTTCCAACATCTCCAATCTCCCATGTGCCCAGTCTGCTGTATCTTCTGCATTCCTGTTCTGGCCATGTAAAGCACTTCAAATGTTTGAGTGTCATGTGAGCAGATATCTTACTTTTCTATCTCCATGACAAGACACCAAGGCAACTTATAAAAGAAAGCATTTAATTTGGGGCTCAAAGTTACCAAGGTAGAGTCCATGGCCACCATGGTGGGGAGCATGGCAGCAGGAAGGCATGGCACTGAAGCGGTAGCTAAGCACTCACATCTGATCCACAAACAAGCATGAGGCAGAGAGCTGACTGGGAATAACGGCCAGGGCTTTTGAAACCTCAAAGTCTGCTCTCACTGACACACCTCTTCCATCAAGGCCGCACTTCCTAATCCTTCCCAAACAGTTCCACCAACTTGGGATGGAGCATCCAAATGTATGAGTCTATTCTTATTTAACCACCACGGTACTGGTGGCCAGAATAACATGAGGAAAGACAGGACAGCGAGAGTGGACAGTTCAGACTGAGTGATTAAAGGGAGATTTTGAAGCCAGGAGTCCAGAGATCAGCACCAAACCATTAATCTTGGTGATTTCTGGAGACTGCTTCCTGGGTGCTCAGAGTCCTCACCAGTAGACGACTGAGAGATAATAGATTGTATTCTTGGTATGAGTTTCCCGTGTCTGTTATAACAAATGACACATGGTTGTAGTTTCAAACAATACACACATTCTCTTAAGGTTCTGGGAGTCTGGAGACTGACATGAGTCTTACAGGGAGAACCTAGAAACTTTCAGCAGATCCATTCTGTTGGGCTGTGTTCTACTACTGTAATGAAATACCCAAAGCTATGAGCTTCTTTAATAATAATAATAATAATAATAATAATAATAATAATAATAGTTTATTTTCCTCAAAACTTTGGAGATGGGAAGTCTAAGCCACACAGTATGAGCTCTGCCTGACTCTGACAAAAGCTCCACAGCAGATGGCCTTGTGGTAGGACACCACAAAAGAGAGAGAGATCACACAGGAAGACAGGAAACCAGAGCATCTGGGGATGGCCAGACTTGTTCTTTTACAGCAACTCTTTTGTGAGAACAAACCTAGGTACCAGGAGAACCACATCTATGGCTTCTTCTGGCTGTTGCTGCAAGAAAAAATGTCTATGTGGATGTGCTCCACAGTGGGCTCTGGCTCTCAGAACAAGGAAGGCAGCTACATGAAAATGGTGCGCCTACCATCTGTCTGTGCTCATTGCAGACATTACTAATTGATTACAGAATTAGTTCTCTGAGCTAGACATGGCCTTAAAACAGGCAGACAACTATAATTTACTATGCAAAGCATGGTACTTTGAGAATGAAAGGGACTTGACTAATAGCTGTCTGCATTAACAGGCACAAGCTGCGCTGACTGCAAGATCAAGATGTCTTGATATCCTGCATCAGAATCTACTCAACCTTGTGCTAATAGCAATCAGTTCCAATGGAATGCCAAACTCAGCACATGAGAGCCCATTATTTAGTTTTCTAGGCACCCATGACAGCAAGAAAGTGGGAATGTGTGCCCTGTAAGGATGTCTGATCAAGGCCCGTGTGCTCTGTTCTCTCTAGGGTGGGTCTTCCACTTGATCTGGTTACTCTCAGGGAGCCTCCACAGCCGTGGGTGTGTCCCCTCACTTCCTACAGAATGCCCTTAAGAAGGAACAGATGAGGGTCTTCTTAGACCCTGGTCTTCCAAAGCCCCAGAAAGGATGGTGGGTGGGTCTTTGCCTTGTGATGGACTGAGAGTTTGGGAAGAGTAGGGTGTGTAAGGGGCCCTGTTCAGGATGACAGCCATGCTTGGCTTAAGTTCAAATGTGAGTATTTCTGGAAGGGGCTGTGAGGCATGTAGCTTCCAGACATCCGAGGGTCCCTGTGCATGCTGTGGGATGCCTTGCGCAGGGGACAGATGTTTGTTTTTTTGGTTGTTTGGAAATGATCTTCATGACAGTCTCACCTTGACTCACAGATGTAAATCAAGACACAGAGGAGAAAAATCTTACTCTGATCCCTGAATGAGTCACAACAGAGCTGAGAGCCCCATGCTCAAATCTCCCATACCAGAGTCACATGAAGTACCCAGAAAATGGATGAAATCAAAACCATACTGAGGGTGATGAGACTTCTCCTATCTGCTAGCCGATGATCCGTCTTCCGTGCAGGAATCCAAGGGCAGCTCTTAGCATGAAGAAATTAAAATGAACATTTATCCAGCTCTTACGGTATGCCCAGATGGGTCTCAGGTTAATACCAACAGGTTTTCTTACAGTTCCCACATTCAGTGAGGAAGGGAATGTGTTCACTTCACAGACGGGTGGCAAACTCAGAGGTCCCTGGAAGTCAATAAGGTAGGGGTGTGGACTTGAACCTGACTGTGTCTGGGGACTCCTGCATCGTCTCGCTACAGAACTCCTCCAAAGCTACACTGGATAAATAGTGTGTGTGTGTGTGTGTGTGTGTGTGTGTGTGTGTGTGTGTCTGCATGTGTGATAGGGACCAGTGAGTGTGCTGGTCAGAGGAAATAAACACAGCTCCTGCCCTTTCCTGACCGTGTGCCCAGTACCACTGGGGCTACTGATGCCATGCTCACTGTTAGCCCAGGTATACCCAGGGAAACCAAGTCTTGGGAGGGGCAGCCATGCAGCAAGATGGAGGCCAAGCCAGCATGAAGACCCATCTTGCGCGTCGGCTGTTCATCTACATCCGTCTTAGAGGGGACTCCCTGACCATGCCTAGCTTCCTCCCAGACAGGAAGAGCCCTTACCACTCCCTCTCGCTCCCCTGTGGTGTGTAGGTGGCAGGACAGCGAGGTGGCCAGCAAACTGCACAGTCGCTGCCCTTTATAGCGTTAATAACTGTGTAGGCATGAGGAGGGTCTGGGAGGACAGGATGGGTGGTGTCTCCTTCCCTGCTGTGCCCAACCATGCCTGAGATGACACAGGGAAGGTGGCCAGTGCTGGCGGCCATTTGGCTCCTCTGCCAAATCTGAGGAGGCCACGCGGGAAAGGACCCATCAGACTCTGCCCTAATATTCCATCCTGCAATCGTTGAGGAAGCCAAGTTGAAGTTAACTGGCTAAGAATCCCTACAGAGGCCGCTTGTATCCGGGTAGTCAGAGCAGGACCTGGCAACAAAGTAACACAGTAGAGTAAAACACCCAATCACGTGGGCAACCGACCCAGAGCCCCGACACTGACAGTGGTCCTGGATTGATCGTCAGTCACCCAGCTCGACACCCAGGTGCTGCTCCCATTTTAAAGACCGGCATGTCTAGGCTTGGATGCAGGATTGCTAAAGGGGGCTAGAGAGATGACGCGGTGATTAACAGCTAAGAGGGCTTGCTGCTCGCTGAAGGACCTGAGTTTGTTTCCCAGCACCCATGTCCAGTGGTTCACAACCTCCTATAACTCCAGCTCCTCTTCTGGCCTCCACAGGTGTCTACACACAAATGCATGCATGCAGCTCGGCAGGCAGGCAGGCAGGCAGGCAGGTGCGCACTGTAACACACACTGTAACACACACTGTAACACACACACACACACACACACACACACACACACACACACACACACCTCCATTTGTGTAGGAGATGGGGCTGGATTTGAACCTGGGCCCCTGAGCTCCACTAAGGTGTTTTTGTTTTCCACTTGGCATTGCCTCTGGTATTGGTTTGAATCTTGAGAGCTTTGCTTCGACCTTAAACTCTGCTAAGCTGTTAGCACGGGCACTGGGGCATGCACGTGGGCAGAAGGAGTGCACTCCATGTTGTGTGCTAGCAGCGAGGTGGGAATCCTTGCTCAGGGTCTCGCTTTCCACTTCCACCACCAGGCTGCAGACAAGGGAGGGGAGAGGTGTTCTTCCCCTGGCTCCCAGGAACCTCTCAAGTGAGGGTGGTGTCAGCCAGTGTGCGAGTTCTCATGGGGCCTCCCTCCCTGTGGCTCATGCACAGCTCTGGAATCATCTGTGGTACTGTAGCCACAGACACCCAAGACCTTCTCCGGTGACCCAGAGGGGACAGGAGGCCGTGGGTTCAATCTGAGGCTTGATGTAAGATGGATCCGTTTGTCAGTTGGGGTTACCATGGGGCTGGTTTTCTCAGCTGATGGCTGTGTGTCCAGGGCAGGCTGCTCACCCTCTCTGGGCCTCCATCTCTTTATCTATAAGGAGAGTCAGACTACCGGTTCAGCCCCTGCCGTTTGCCCAGCCCTGACAAACAAGAAGCCCAGCCTTAGGAGTCCTCCCTGTCCAGGAAGTCATCCCTATTCCCCATCAGGACTCAGTCTCCCCGGTAGAGAGATGGACAGCATGGCGGCCTTCTTCTAGTGACCATCTACTGTGAACTCCCCACCTAAGGCCTGCAGCATCTAGCCAGGCTCAGACTCCTGGCACGCTCACCATCCATCAGCCTGGCTAGAAGTGACTCTGAAACAAATCCCCGCGTGCCCCCATTCCCCCAAGTTCCCAAGCCCATTGCCAGGTGGTGGCCATCTTGTCAAACCAATGGCCAAGCACTAGACAAACAGTGACGCCCTGTGAGCACATGGCTGCCGTGGAACCACTGTCCCGGTGAGATGAGACAGGACACCCAGACACCAGGGGCCCTGAGGGCAGAAAGGTCATGCTGGGTGCTGAGGATGTTGGACCCCAGCCCGGGGGCCCATGCTCTGTGGGAGCTGGGGGATTTCGCCTTGGATAGTGCAGGGTGCACGAGCATCGTGTGTGGATAGAGCGGCTTTCAGAACCTTCAGGAGGTGGTTGTGCTGGGAATGGGGGGAAGGGGGCCCCAGGCCTGGAGCATTGAGATTCCGGTCCCGCCCAGGGCTTCTGGGCTGCAGCTCACTGTGCGATCTGTTCCAGCGTTTGACTTTCAACCATGACAAAACTGTGGGCAAATTAATTGTTCTCCAGGATATTAGGCATCAGAGTCCATTAATCCTCTCTGAGCCAGACGCCAGCTGAATACTAATCGCAGGGTTCCCGGCTTCCGTGGGTGTCTTCCTGTCACCGGGCCTGCAGACCCCGGTGTTCCCAGACTCCCCCTGCATGTGGGTGCCAGGGGCCCTTCACCCTCCCTGCCACCTGCTGCCATCGCCTCTCCCCCATGCCAAGGACAGAGTGGGGACAGGTGGACCCAGCTTGAGCCCTCTCCCACCCCCCACCTGGGCATCTTCTCCCGGGAAGCGGTGGGACCCTGAGCAAGATTGTTTTATGCAAATTCCAATATCTGTATGCAGGCAGAGCCTCGAGGATGAACGGAGAAATAATTACCAAATTATGCATGTTGCGTTGCTGTTCCTGAATCTGGAGCCCTTAAAGGAAAAAAGAAAAAACAAAACAACAAAACGGGGTGGGGTGTGTGTGTGTAGGAAACAGAAGGAAGCCTGGGGCCCAGGTCACCCCTGGCAGCCCTGCTGAGCACGTGGAAGCGTGCACGTGAGTTGTCCTGCATAAGTTACTTCCTCCCCCCTCCTCCCTTTCATCTATTTCTGCTTTTTTTTTTTTTTTTTTGAGACAGAGTCTTTCTTGCTAAGCATCTCAGGCTGGCCTTGAACTTGCAATCCTCCTGCCCCAGCTTCCCAAGTGATAAGATGACGGATGTGCACCACCGTGTCTAGCCACTCCCCTTCTGGTAGCCTCTGTTTCCCCACCTGCACAGGTAAGACTGTCTTACGACACATGTAGGAAGATCACCTTGGCCCAGACAGGGCTTAGGGAAGAAAAGGGAGGTGGGCCCTCCCTTATTTCTATGGGCAGATGGGGGCTTCTTGGAGGAAGTGGGCCCCTAAGCAGAGGCCTGAAGACAGACAGAGGTGGTAGGGAGGGTCCTCAGCCTCAGAGCGTCCCCTGGTCAGGTCTACCTGTCAATCATGCTGAAAGTGGTGCGGGAGAAGAATGCCCTTCCCCAGGGAAGCAGGGTTTTAAATGCCTGGCTTTCCTAACGGGGTAGGTGAGCACCCCAGGTGATGCCCAGTCTCCATTGAGCACCTGCCAGGGTCACTCCCCACACTAGTCAGCTGGAATCTTCATGCAGTGCCTACTGCTGCCCCCCAGAAATCCCCAAAGGTGGCTTTCCCTGAGGTTTTCCCAAGGATCCTCAGTGGATGCTGGGTCCCACCTTCCCAGGCCAGGGGCATTAGCTGGAGCTGGCCTTGAGACCCAGGTCCCCAGACAACTGTTTCCAAAGGGGATGAGATAAATATGTACGGCGGGAGGGGAGTGTGGCTCTCGCTGCTGCCGCTGGCGGGAAATTAAATAATGTTCATTTCTGCTGCTGTGAGCCGGAACAAGGCTGGCCAGCGGGGCGGGCGGGAGGTGGCTGGATTGGCAGCTTGTGGCAAGGCCCTAAATCAAAGGAGCCGATGAAATCTCTAATGGCGGGAGTGCGGCTGGCACTGGCGTGGAAATGAAGTTCCCCTCTTGAAAGGCTTATTCCAGCCTCACCGCCAAGAACATTAAGCCCTGAGGAGTGGTGGCTGTGGCCAGGCTGGACACAGGCCAGGAGCCAGCTGGGCCCAGGAGACTCTTGGCCTTTCCCCAGCTGCGGCCCGGCTGCTCTCATGGTTTGAGCCCAAGGACGCGCCCTGCCCTGATCTGGGTGGGTTTGTGTTGGAGAATGCGAAGGGGAACATCCACTCGTTGGCAGGTTTACAACCCTCATAAGCTCAGGTGGGGGACCGAGACTCAGAGAGGCTGCCAGCACCACCCGAGTTCACCCAGCAGGTGCCTGGGGGCCCTTGGTAAGCATCATCAGGTGCGCATGCTTTTGTATCAGCTTGGGTACTGGACCCCATGGCTGTAAAACAGAACAAACAAACAAAAAACCACTAAGCCACTCTCATAAGGCTTAAGCCTCTTCCTCCCTTCCTTCTTTCCTTCTTCTTTCTCTCCCTCCCTCTGTCCTTGCTCCCTTCCTCCCCTCTCCTTTTCCTTCCATCTTCCCTGCTTCCATCGATCTACCTATCCCTCTGCCAACTACCCATGCATTCATCCATCCATCCACCCACCCACCCACCCATCCATCCTTCCTTCCATCCTTCCTTCCTTCCATTCATCCATCCATCCATCCATCCACCCACCCTTCCTTCCTTCCTTCCTTCCTTCCTTCCTTCCTTCCTTCCATCCATCCATCCATCCATCCATCCATGCACCCACCCTTCCTTCCTTCCTTCCTTCCTTCCTTCCTTCCTTCCTTCCATCCACCCATCCATCCAGCCATTCATCTTTATTCATTCATCTACCCATCCACTAATTCCCTGTTGTGGCCTGGCATACTGTTGTTGCTCTGTAATACTGAATTTCCCATGTTTAGATACGCCCTTGTCCTGCTGGACACTGTGGATGCTGGGAGAGGGCTGGTCCAGCAGCTTTGTAAAGGAAGTCATGGTCTGGAAGGCCTCAGGGAAACAGTGAATGGGTCTTCACAGAAGTAACTAGGCTCATAAAAGGGAGGGGCAGGCCTCTCTCTACAAATGAAGCTCCTGCCAGGGCCTTAGAGGACCTTCCTGCAAAGGGGTATGCCTGCCCTCACCTGAGCATGTCTTCTGGGCAGAAGAGATGCTTTGCTGAGTCAGGGTGGGGGAGTAAGTGTTTCAGCATCTCTGAGGGTTGGGATTGGGGCAGATCAAGATGCTAGGAAGGGATGTGATAGCAGAAGGACCCAGGGTCCTACCACAGTGCTGCAGATGGCCAGCAGTCCAGGTGACCCGAGGGGTGGAGCCAGGAGGGACCCAGGCTTTGCCATCTGCTGCTGGACTCACTCACAGGACTCACTTATGTCAGTTGGGAGCTGGTCCAGCAGAGAACCCCGCAGCTCAGCAGGTTTTCCTGAAGCCTCAGGAAGGAGGGGGCTGAGCCTGGGATCAGGTAGTAGGATGCTAGAAGCCTTACCCCAGGCTGCCCATGGGGGGCAGCAGGGTGGGTACAGGGCAGTGCCCCTCAGTCCCACTGCGCTGTGTCCCCTCTCCGGCTTTTCCTTACCGTCTGTTGTCTCTGGTTCCATTTCAGATCCACTCCACAAGGAGTGCCCGCTTTGTGTAAACCCCAAAGCCCCTTTGTGATTCTAATATTTTTTTTTCTTCTTTTAGAATTCCAAATCTTTTGAAATGAAAATCGGTGCCCAAGGTTGGAGAAGTTTACTTCCAGCTCATGTGAAAACCATTATGGGCTGTGGTCTGAAGTTCCCACATGCGGATGCGCTGCCGGACTCCATTCCCTTACCTATGCCCAGGAGCCCAGGAAAACCGTGTCCAGCTGCCAGTTGCAGCTGCAGCTGCATGGCAGGAACAATTGCAACCAGGTTGCAGCAGGAGGAGACCCCGGGCCCCAACCAGCTCTCACTGGCTTCCTCTCTACTGGACTGCACACACAGTCTGGCCTGGGGCCTGGACCCAGAGCCAGTGCTGATGAAGTAGTGAGGGGAGAGCACACTGGAGGAGAGCACACTGGAGGAGAGCACACTGGAGGAGAGCACACTGGAGAAGGAGAGCACACTGGAGAAGGAGAGCACA